>PVIR01011099.1:0-32186 GCA_004026965.1 Petromus typicus | reverse complement strand
TTAAGAGTTGTAAAGTTGTGTGGGTGAGATGTCCCTATGAATCAGACTCCCAAGGAATTTATGCCCTTGAGTACATGAACTTTGTACTTTCTGCATTAACTTACATTGTATTGCGTAGTCACTTCATTATTCTTGGCTTAATAGAAAGGTTTTATATACTGTCATACAAAAATACACTTATTTTGTTGTTCTTCTATATTTTCAAATTTAAGTTATTTTTCAAAGTACCATGAAATCCTAAAATGTTTAAACTTTTGCTTAAAATTTATTCCAAACTTTATGATAATCATAAATATATATTCATATAACTTCATATGTAATCATAATCATATATATATATCAGTAAGAATCATACCATTCTTTTCCTCTGATTCTGGATTTCTGGTCCCCAGAATTTCTAGTCCCCCCCAAAACCTATTTGTTGCCTTAGTCACTCAACCTATGGTACTCTGTTATAGAATTCTGACTGTTACATTATTCATGCATGAATTCTAAGTGAACAGTGTGTCACAAGCATTATCCGTGCCCTTTTACCTGACTAAAATCTCATTCAGTTTTATGTAGAATTTACCTAAGACATGGTGCTAATTTCATTTCCTCACTAACTCTGCGAAGAAACACACCAGAACTTTCCCCACCAGTCAGTTAACGCTATTCTGAAATTCAGATACGAGTCTCAGTGCACATTCATTCTTACTCCTTCACTGTAAGTGAAGAGGACCTTGAAACCCAGATTCTGGGGATGTGTAAGAGAAAATGAGAAGATGGTGCAGATCTGAGAGCGACGCCTGGCCCTCAGCCGTCCCCAGTAGTGACTGTCAGTCACCTTTTCATTTGGATGTATTGATGGAAATAATTTGAATGCAGTGTAACTCTAAGTCATAGTGATCCGATATGAACAATGACCTCACAAGTCTTTAGGGAGGATATGGAACTAGTCTGGAAATATGTAGGTTTGGAGGGTGCAGATGTTTGGAGGAGTTTCCATGAGCTTTATCGGCTACTCTAGTAGGTGAACATGTTCTTTCTGAAGGCAATTATTGTGCCATATTCTCCTTCTTCTCTGGCACTGTTCCTCCCAGGCTGTAGGGGGCAGAGTGCCAGGGCACCTTCACGCGCTTCTGCCAATACGGTTCCATCTTGGAATCAGCTGCCCACAGACTGCATGTTCTGATAGCGTATATAAACACAAGTGCTCCTTCTTTACACTGTGTAGATGATGTGTCTGCAGAGAGCTGCCTAAGACATGGGTGCTGTCAAACATGTTCCCAGTAAAACCAATGGAAAATAACTTTTCTTAGGTATTTGCCTAAGAATTGAATTATGTTTTTATATCTTGTTATGCAATTTAGAGTTGACTAATTTGTCAGTTTTAATCTTCTGGCCTTTCTCATAGGCTCCAATGAAAATCCCTTCACAGGTCAAGTTTCTATACATAGTTCTTCCTCTTTATTTGCATGGTTTATATTTTCAGATTCACTACTCACTAAATTGTATCTGTATTCCCCAAATCACTAATTCTGATGATTTAAATATCATTTCTGGACATGTATGGAAGTGCATAAATGCTTCTCTTTATGTGCACTATCCCTGCGGAGCTCACACCTGAGGTGTCATGCTGAAAAGCACCCTTCTCTGTAAGCGTGCCCCTCACTGCTGTGCCGCTTTTCCGTTATTTGCACGTCTAATATGGCCTCCAACCCTGACGCTAAAACACTGCTTGGAGGCGCTTCCTGGTTCCAAACTGCAAGGATGGTGCTGTGTGTTATGATAAAAGAGGACTAAGAACAAAATGTGCTCATTAAGGAAGCTTTTACTGGCCGTGAGGCACCGTGTTGCCGGCTGTGAGTTCAGTATCAATGAATCAATAATGTAAATATTAAATAAAGGGAGATAAACAGAAACACGCATAGAACAAGGTCACACATTGACTGACTGATTTAATATCTGACTAGAGGCTCTCAAGATTCTCTGCTTCCCAAGGGTGACATGGTTTAGCATTTGCTAACTCAGTGTTTGAGGGCACTTTATGTAACCTACTTTGAAAAATTAAAATCAACTCTTCTTTTCTGCGTTTTGTTATAAGTTATATTAGCTCACTAATCCTGAACAAATCTCACTAACTTGCCCTTATTTTAATAATTACTGCTTTGAACTAGACCTGCTACCTTGTGAGGTAAGTCTCTGAAGTTAGAGATTTTCAGTAACATCTTACCCATTTTTGTTCCTTTGCATTTATGGGTAAATATCATATTCACTCTCCTGATTAAGTGCAAAGAAAACAGATGATTGACATGATATTCAATATACAGGAAAAAGTTGGAACTTTGTTATAATGATTATGTTCTGTCTTTGTGGGGGTTGGGTCTGTTTAATGCACCACTAATAAAATTTTATTCTTAAAAGTTTTTCATTTTTTGAAAGATATAGACTAAACTGAACACCAGACCTTATTTCTACTAATTACCTGTAACTTTCTTGCAGTTGACCAACTTTTCTCTTTTGTCAGTACAACAAGTATAGTGAATATGGTGAGTTACATTGTAGTGTGTTTTTCATAATAACAAGAAGTGATTTTTCAACATTTCATGAAATAAATTGCAGATGTTTAGATGACAGATGTGGTGATCATTCGACACATCCTTCACATTGTCTCGCTTTACATAAAGTACGAATGCTATGTCAGTTTAAAATATACAAATATTGCTTCAATTAAAAATAGAACCAAAGTTGAGAAATAAAGTAAGAAGGCATATTTTTAGTTTTAATTTACATTTTTTTCATTTTCAAAATTAATTTTATCTATATTTTTTGATACAATTAATGGTCACATTCATTTTAGGGAATTTTTTTTTTTTTTTTTTTTTTTTTTTAGGTTTTTTGAGACAGGGTCTCACTTTTGTAGTTCAGGCTGGCCCCGAGCTCAGCCTCCAACTCACATCACAATCCTCCTGCCTCTGCCTCCTGAGTGCTGGGATTACAGGCGTGAGCCACCACCCCCAGCACTGTGGTATGTGGTACTGGTTGCTGCTGGGATGAGTCTCCACGCCTAGTATTGTTATGTGGTTACCGGGATAGAACCCAGGTCCTTGCGCTTGCAAGACAGGCGCCGGAACCACTGAGCTAAATCCCCAGCCCCCATTTTAGGGAATTTTAACCTGAATAGTGTATAGTATTATAGCTGTATATTGTATAATATATCTTGATTCTTCCCCCCATTATCTTCCCCTCCCTAACCCTCTCTTCCCCACTTATTTACAAGAGCTTTGTTTCCATTTATCCTTCTGCTCTCTATTTTGCTTTTGCTCTGTGCTCCCTTACCTTTTACTTGTTTCCCATCCCATTTTAATATTTCTTCTTACTTCCCAGTACCTGTCACTTCCGTTTTTATCTGCATTAAGCATATTTACGAATTTGCGTGTCATCCTTGCGCAGGGGCCATGCTAATCTTCTCTGTATCGTTCCAATTTTAGTATATGTGCTGCCGAAGCGAGCACCATTAAGCATATTTAAACACGTATTCCATTGATTTCACCTTAAAATATGGTCTCAAAGTGCATCCATTTACCTGAAAGTATCTCAAGCGTTTCATTCTTTATGGCAGAGTAGCATTCCACTGCACATAAAAAACACATTTTCTTTATTTACTGATCTATCAATGATTCTATGGGCTGTTTCCGAGATTTAACTATTACAAATTGTGCTTCTATACATGCAGGTGTGCATGTGTCATTGTTGTATGATGTTTTTAACTCTTTTTGGAAGATACCAACAGAAGTAATAGTTAGGTCAAATCGTACCTGTAGTTTTAGTTTTCTGAGGAATCTCCATCCTGCTCTCCATATCGATTGTACCAGTCTACATTCCTACCAACAGTGGAGAAGGGTTCCTTTTTCCTCACAGTCCCACCAGCCTTGCTTCCTGGTTAATTCCTTGGTGCCAGCCATTGTTTCTAGATTGAGATGAAATTTCAGTTTACTTTTAATTTGCACTTCTTCAATGACCAGAGATGTTGAAAAACAATTTTAAATTTTTTTCACTGTTTGTGCTTCATCTTACATGTGTCTGCTCGTTTCACATGCACAAGTTTCAGACTGAGTTTTTAAATTTGAGGGTGTCTGATTATTTTCAGTTTCTTCCATATTCTTAATCCTGGGTTTCTGTCTGACAAATAGGTGCTTCCTAATCTGGAGAATGCCTATTAACTCTGCTTGAGTTTTCCTTAGCTGTGCTGAAGCTTTTTACTTAGATGAGATTCCAGTCTTGACTTTTTGAAATATTTCCTATGCAACTATGATTTTGTTCATAAATTCTTTTCCTACATCTATATTTTCAAGAGTCATACCTACTTTATCTTCCATAAAATTCAATGTTTCTATTCTAATTTTTAGATTTCTCGCTCATCTCTATTTTACTTCTCTGTAGGGGGAGAGATGAGCATAATTTCAACCTAAAATTTTGTCATTCACAGAATTGTGTTCTTTTCTTTGTTTTTCCTGTGTAAAGATGTACCTAAGTCTTTATGTTGATCTTATAGATTTGTTTAAGTCTTCTCTTTTGATTTATCTTTTAAAAATTTAACCCTACCTTCTTTAGATGTTATCTATGGAGAAAAATATGCCACTTTAGAATGATGACAATGTTTCTATTTTTTCAAGTTCCCAACACCTACATTTGATTTTTTATTTTACTAAGTAAGTTTATGTATATTTCAATAATATAACAATATGTTCGGTGTCCTTGTTTCATTTATATTTAAAATTTAGATTCTATTATTTGCATTGGTCCTGAAACAAAATATGAAATCTTGTAGTTCATTTAAATTATTTTCAGAACATAGTCTTTCATACTCAACTAAAGAATGCCACCATGTGTATTAGTTGAATTTAATATCTTCAACACTTTTGTGGACATAAAATATGTATATGTATTTATGAAGTAAAATGTGACATTTTGTTTAATGTATATTGAATAGCGATCAAGTCAGTGTAGTTACCACATCAGTTTTTTAATACTTTATTATTTCTTCAAGATGAATACACTCAAACTACACTCTTTTAATTATGCTGAGACATACAATGCTCTGTGGTTAAATGTACACACCTCAGAGGCAGGAAGGGCTGCACCTGCTCCTGACCTTGCAGGTACTCTCAGACTGTTGACTCACCCCGTTCCCTTCTATGTGGGTTTTGAATGAATTTGTCTCCCCCTTTATTTCTGAACACTATTTGTTCAATGTTTGCCTTGCAGTATGTTAGTACATTTGGTTTTATAACTATCTTTTGTTCCAGTTTTCTTCTTATTTAATATCACTTCACTGAATGTGACTTTTAGAAATGTATGTAAATAGAGAGATAACACTTTTCTCATGGTTTATGCATATTTTACAAATATACTTCTTCTTAAATAGTGACTTTTAGGAGTGTTTTTACTCCTCTATTTCCTTCTACCTCGATTATATACATGCAAAATCTTAATAACTTATTGTCTACACTTTCTGTTGTGTATTTTTCTATCTCTTACCTTGGGTAGACTAGTCATTTTCTCAACATTCTTATACATTTTGGTAAGTTTTTATAACTTTGTGTGCTCATGACTTAACTCATTTTATATTTATTTTTAATCATTTTTAATGAAATATTTATTTTAGCCTTAATTGAAAATGCTTTTATTTATTTGGAATAATGTGACAGATTCATGAACGCATCAAAGAATTATTAAATCAAGTTGATTAATATATCAATCACCTCATATACTTATGTTACTAATTTTTAAGCATTTAATGCACTTTAGTGGTTTGGATGTGATTTTTTCCTCCAAGAAGTCACGTGTCGGAAGCGTAATTTTCCGGGTGAGGACGTGAGGGGTTGTACAGCCTTTCAGAGCTGGGGAGGGATCTAGGTAGTTTACCCTCAGGAAGAAGTAAAGTATCTCTCACGAGGCCATTGGCTGCTCGTGTAGGAGAATTGCTACGCGGTAGTAAGGCCGCTCCTGACTCGCGCTGTCTGCCTGTCTCACCCTGCAGTCTCTCCTGCCGCACATTTCCATCACAGTCCGTGCACAGTGACACCTGCGATGTCCGAGGCTGATACGTAGCCTGTGTTACTGTAGACAGTGTTGATAGAATTTCTTTCCTCTCAAACTTCCCTTTAAATGATACTCTTGATATAAGCCATGCATCTTAATATTTGGTAGAGTAATAACAACAAGAAAAGAGGACACCAAGATAGATATAATCATGTACGTTTTGTATTTACCTATGACATACTTTTCCTTCTTGATTTGCTGATCTGTATTCATGCTATCTTATCTCTTTGTACATGCAGCAATTTTGACTACTCATAATTTGCTCTGCAAGAAGCTCATATCTGAGTAACTTTACACAAAGAGATTTTAAATGTTATATTCCAGATGCTTATTTCCAGGCATGATTTTTTAAAAATCTTTATTGGTACATTACATATGCACATCATGACTGCACTCAACAATGATAATTTGTACCAGTATATGACACAACTTAATTCTCATTTTTCCCATAGCCCTAACTTATATACATAAAATTTGTTTTCTTTCTTTTTTGTTATAATATTATTACTTTCCCCCCTTCACCCCATTTTGCTTTGGGTATTTTCTACTTCACAATATATAACATACATTCTAGAACTCATTTACATCTTCAGTTTCTTTTTAAATTAAATGAGACTATCAATATTTCTTTGGTAATGCATGTTGTAGGCTAAGACATGATTGTTACTACAAGAGATATCTGTAGCATCGTCCTGAAACCTGAGTATTAACTTGACCCTCAAAGGAAAGAGTAATGGATTTAAGTAAGTGTATGAGATCAAGTGAATTTCCTAGTAAGTGCACCCACGTGTACTCTTATGAGATGCATACATTGGGTGATTTTACTAAAACAAAGAAGGAAAGAACAGTTTGTCTCTACATGCAGAGATTGGAATGATGAAGGTATAGACCATAGAAAAACTGTACTCACTGAAAGACAGAAAGAGGCAGAAAGAAATTTTCCTCCACACATTCCAGGGAGAGGATGCCTGGCAACACAGAGACTTCGTGCTGTAACAATAGAATTGGATTTCTAGGTTTTGGGCTGTGAGAGAATTAACTTCTGGGTAGTGATCAATAAATCCACAGCAACTGATGGCCACAGCCTCAGGAGAATAATACACATGTTGTGCTGTGAAGTACAGTGCTGAGGTGGTGACCATCTTGCAAACAACGGTGGCAGTGGAACTAAAATTCAAGAAAAGGAAAAGGCAGGAATAATTTACAGGAGCATGAGCTGAAAGTCTCACACTGTTTTGAAAACAGTGCTGCTAGGACCAGGGGAGTTAAAGAATCTGACTGATTTTCCAGGAAGATGAACACACCATGATAAACAGCTTGTATTACATTAGGAGACACAAGGGCGGTGATGATGAGAAGGTGTTTTCAGAAAAGGCAAGGTCATCCTTATCGTCCACGAGTTTAGCCAAACCTGGCTTCATAACCAGGTAGAAAGGAGAACAGATAAGCTGATGAGATCACCCAGGTTGCTTTCTGAAGGTGGAGCATGCTATCCTGCTGTTGCTTTCAGTGAAAGGTGGAGAAAAGATAAATCCAGAAAAGACACAAATGTGAAGGAACCAACAGTTTAACAAATTTGAAAATGTCATTCTGTAGACTTCCAAAAAGATATGAAAATTGATAAGTCACTATGAGGAGAGCATATTTGTAAGAGAAGGCTGAATGCATAAGTAGTCATTTCCATAATGCGGCATTAGACGAATGACTCATGGATTCACTTGGTCTCAGTCTGAGCCAGAACAGATTTGGGGTTTATCCAGGAAAGAGCTGCAGAGAACACTTTTCTCTGTGTGTGAAAATGCAGAACGAGAACCTGGGTTTTCTTAAAAATATGATGTTAGCACAATTTGAAGAGCTTGGACTGAAATAATTGGGGACCACAAAGTGAAAGAAGACAGCTGAACACCCAGAAAACTGACAGTGATGTAGCAGTCACCATGGGGCACACTTCAGAGGAAAAGAGGGCCTTCCACTTTCGGGCCGGGCTCGAGCCACCGGCTGCAGGCCTTCAGTGTGTAGACGATCGTTAGTCACAGACGGTCATTTTTCTCAGGTCTTGAAACAATCGGTTTTGCTTTTGTAGAGCTTTAAATGGCTGGAATCAGTGGCTCTTTTATTTTCTCCATATTCTCTTTTTTGGAACAGGAGTGCTGACTACTGTTAGAACCCGACTTGTCCCCATTCTAACGTTCTGGTCACAGAAAACTTCTTTTTTAGTGAAACAGATCTCTAGATGAATAGGAGTGTTGTCCCTACACCAGTCACACTCAGAATATCACTAGATCGCACTGATATAGTGACATACAGTTTTGACACATGTATCTTCCTACCTGATGACATATGCCTGAGAATTGGGACCTCAGACCAGTTCATACCATGATGAACACTTTGGAGGATATAGGGACTGAGGTGATTGTATTTTTCCTGAAAGATGAATATACTACAGTATCTTTAGGGTCCAGAGAAAAAACTTGGTGATTAAAAAATATTTCTTCCATAAATGATAAATGCATCTTAATCCCTGAGCCCCGAGAATGGTACTTTACTTAGTTAGAGTGAAAATGACATATTGCAGATGTGAATTTTGTCTGGACATGGAGAAGTGTTCCATTTAACCAGATATGCTCTGAAAATAATCACTGAGAATCTGCATAGGAGAGAAGGCCAGGGGCTTTCACATGCAGCAGGAGGGAGGCTCGGTCTGACTGGGCTGAGGCCACAGCGGACCACCACAGCCAAAGGTCGCCGTGGTCACAAGCAGCCCACATGCCAGCCAGGGGTCTCTGCCTGTCTCCAGACTAGGCAGAACCTCAGAACAGCTAGATTTCAGCCCCATTGCTGCAACTTTTAGGATTTCTTACTGAATAATTATCAAAGAATTATTTCCTGTTGATTTCTAGCCACCAATTTGTGGTAATTTGTTACAGTAGCCTCAGAACACAATTATAATTCAAACAAGCCTTATTTGCATTATGAGGAGGCTTGTGGTGAGATATCCTTAGGGGACATAATATTATTGCTGTTTTTGTAATTAATATTTCTCTGTTTCACAGTGTACAGTTTTCACTGGTGCCCTTTCTAGCTAATGTGTTTAAATAGCCATCATTCTGTGATGTTCTATAGAGGACACAGAGGGAGGAGTCTCACATTCATGTCCCCAAAAGTGTAAAGGCCAAGACTTAATCATTTTGGTCTTTGTAAAAGAAACTAATTTCCAAAACCCAAGGAACCCATTGTGAGAATTTGGCACCAGAATGCTAAGACTCACCACTTTTGTGTTATTCTTTTTTTTTAGTTTTTTTGAGACAGGATCTCGCTTGGTAGTTCAGGCTGGCCCTGAGCTCAGCCTCAAACTCACATCCCAGCAATCCTCCTGCCTCTGCCTCCCGAGTGCTGGGATTACAGGTTTGAGCCACCATGCCCGGCACTGTGGTATGTGGTACTGGTTGCTGCTGGGCGTGAGTCTCCACACCCAGTATTGTATGTGGTTACCGGGGATCGAATCCGGGCCCCTGTGCTTGCAAGACAGGCGCCAGAACCACCGAGCTAAACCCTGGGCCCCTTTTGTGTTATTCTAATGTCAGCTTATTTTCCCCACCTAGGAAATTGTCTTTCCTGTTATGAGGCTTTAGCAATGCATTCAAAATAACATTTGCTTTAAATTATCCATTTTCTACAGCATTATACTTGAGTATGATTAATCCTGAATTCTGAGGAAGTGGAAGATGTTTTCTATTCTTCTTCCTTAAAGGAGATTAAGTATATAATTTAACATTTTAACAATGATATGATTTAATGGAATATTGAATTTCTTTAACAAAAACATTTAAATATATAATTAATTTCTTAGTAAATGAACTTTTGAGATTGAAGATTATTTTAATATTATAACACTCAGGAAAGGATTATATAGTAATGCGATCCAAAGAAAAGTCTCACAAGACACTGTTTTATGAAAAAAATATTAATAAGTATGTACTAAATGAAATATTAGATTATGGTGTAACTGGAATTCAGGTTTTTGATGGAAAATTTGTTTATGGGTTACAATAAATAACATCTTTTGAAAGAGTCTACAGATTCATTCACTTGTTATGCAAGGAAAAAATAAAACCATAAGTGTCATGTACTATGATAAAGAGTGAGGGGATCAAACAAAAAGTTTGCCATTTTAGAGAAGGGGTTAGTTTACAATTCAGTGCAGGCATTCTGAATTTTCTTATATTTTATTCTAACAGATGATAGTACCTATTAGTTTTGCCAGTTTGGAAATTATTTCTCACCATTCCCACTGTGCATCTTTTTTCTCACTCACAAAAATCATTGAACATAACAGAATGGAAGTGAATTTCTGACATTCATATTAAAGTATTAAAGGTCCTAGCTAACTCAAGACTATAGGTGATTTAAATGTATATTCTACAAAAATATTTTTAGTGCAGTCTGAGTGTTATTTACTAGAAAAAAAATCACATAACTGAAAAAGATCCTTCATATCCAGTTCAATGACCTGAGTTTAGAAATGAGAAAACTAAAACTTAACAACATTTGCCTAAAATTCATAGCTTTATCCTGCTGCAAGATTCTAGTTCAATAACATTGGGTCTAAAGAAAGGTGCTGTATTTATTATTTTTGCAGATGACAGAAAGCAAAGGAAGACATAATACAATGGAAGGCAGTAACAATTAAAACTTGAACATTTTTCAATTGATGTAAAGAGATAGAGGACAATGTTTAACAAGAAAATGTAAAGTCGTTCTGCTAATTAAACTACTATGCAAGTACAAAGTGTAAAGAACCATCTTCACTGACTGTCACACTTGTCCAAAAATGGGAGGATTTTAATATTTCATTGAATACGAGCCATTAAGTCATGTGATGTTTATAAATTCAATGTACTGGTCAAGACACAACTTTGGGTATCCGAAGGTTACCACCTCAGGAAACCATCCTCTGCGTAGCACATTGGACAATTTACTTCTTGAATCCTGGCTTTGGAGACACTCTGAAGCAGCACTACCTTCTGAGAAGGCTTCTAGGGATGAGGGAAAGTCAGACGGCTCTGGGACAGTTAGGTAATACGTGGAGGTAGGTACAGTTAGCCTTGAAAAATGCATTGTAGCAGTTATACCAGGAGCACTGTTAAAGTAGAAGAGGATGCTATTGTATTTTCTTTCTGTTAAGATGGCAGAAAAGATTAATGGGAAATTCTGAAATCCTGGACTGCATCTTAGCCTTCAGTGGTGGGATAAACCTCTTAGAAAAGCCAGAGTCTCTGCATATGAACTGCAGTAGAAACAAGAGCTCCATGTTCAAGATGTTCCAAGTGGGGTATTCTGCCGATTATAAGGTGCTACGGTGTATGAGTCCATGATGATCTAAGGTAATTTTACAGAAGAGAGTAAGTACATATTTCATAAAATAACTCACACTGCTTTTGACCAGTGGCTCTTTGGCCGGTGATCTTGATTCTCATCTTGATGACCCAGAGTCTTCAGGTTGGAGTTTGTGTGGTTCACTTCTTGTGCTGATCACGGCCAGTCTTATCATCATTTGATCTTTTATTTCTGAAGACTTGTGGTCATACAAATTCACTTATTGATTTGAGTGAAAATATATCCACAGGAACAGTATTTTTTTGAAGTTGATCCTAAGTTGTCAAAGACATTTACATTAATTGCACTTTGTCAAATTTTAGGTGGTGATTACTTATTGGAAAAGGCAATCTTTTTTTTTTTTTTAAATTCAGAAATCATCACACAGCAGTTTTTCTCAGTTATTCATTAATTGTGTCTCTTAAAATGTTAGATGTACCTTTCCTGAAATATTTAGACATTTATGATTCCTTAAGAGAGATGATTAGTATCTTAGAAAAAATGTTGAACCTTTATACCTATTAGTTTGCTACTGCAACCATAAGTGTTGTTGTGCTTATTGCTCAGACAAAATACCCAATGGCCAAAGTTAAAGGAGGAAGGACTTATTTTAAGTGATAGTTTGAAGAGGTTTCAACAATAGTCGGCTCGCTGCAAGTGGAGTGCTGTGGAAGAAGAGAAAGAGGCCGTGGCAGGCAGGCAGGAGGCGGCGAGGGAGCAGCACTGAGCCTGATTTTCTCCCCCCTCCCCCAACCACAAGACTTTTGGGTGCTACTTCTCACAGCACCCTGGATTTCTGTCTTCAGGAAATCCATTCAGCCACACCCAACACCACCCAGTTTCTGAACAGTGAATCAATTCAGTGTCACATGACCTTAATCCCAGTACCACACCATTAATCCGCACCCATACACTCTAGATCCAATCACTTCCAGAAAGCATATGAAGCTTTTGGGGTCGGGGGAGGGGAGTATCTAGACACAAACCATAATACTGTGATAAAGATTTAGAGAATTAAGGATGCTTTTCATACAAAATATAAATAAAACTTAGATATGAAGATGTTTTTAAAACTATGAAACAACATTCTGTACCGGATAATGTGCATGTTACAATTTCAGTTCTGTTGCATTTACATAAATCTTTTATATGCTTGCATATGATCTATTTTGGAGAAAGTTACATGTGCTGCTGGGAAGAGTATGTATTCTGTTGTTGTGGGGCAGAACACTGTAGATATCAGTTAAGTGCATTCTTCAAAAGTTTGGTTCAATTCATATTTCTTTGTTGATTCTTTGTACTGTTTATTTGTCTTTTTGTGACAGTAGGCTACTGAGTTCCCCCCATGTAGTTGTGCTGATGTTTGTATGAACAGTATTTTATGCTTTATATTGTGCGTTGATGGAGTCAGGTGCACCAGTATCCAGTGCCTAGAGTTTACGTTGATATATTGCTCTTTAATTATTCCACTAGCCGATATGTAGTGACCGTCTTTGACTTGTCTAATTGACTAATTTTGTCTTCCAAGGCTCTTTAACCGACTCTTGGACAGCTCCTCCTGCGGGTGGCTGTGTTACTTTTGCATGGAATGTATCCTTCCATTCTTTGATGTACTCTATGATTTCCTCTTTAAATTAAATGTGTTTCTCCCACACGGCATTTTGCTCTGTTTTGTGTTTTGATCCATTCTGCCAACCTGTATCTTTTGATAGGCGGAATTAGACCATTCACATGAAGAGGTAATAGTGAGTGACATGGACCATAATCTCCTCCTAGAATTTTGTTTTTCTTACGCTTCTCACATCCGTCACTTCTGCTGCCCAAACTTTCATTCGGTGTCTTAATGCCTGGCTTTCTATTTGCTAACTTCCCATGGACTTCCCCTGGTTCTGCTTCCCGGATGCCCGAGGAAAGCAGCTTTGTTACGCGGTGCCCGCTGCCCTGACGGTTCTGCCGGAGCCAGACCCCTACGGTGCTACGGTTTGCCTCCAGATGGCGCTCGAGGTCCCCCGCCCCAGACCCGTGGCTCCGGAGGGCTGCACAACCGTGGGGAGGACGCAACTAACTCACCGCTGGGAGGTGGGTCTACTCAGAGGGAGCAGGTGAGTCCTAGAAGGGTCCGCGGCTGCTTCTCTCTGGGTCCTGCTCCCGTATCAAGAAGGTTTCCTCCACCATCTTCTTCCACCAGGCCTTCCAACCTTGAACCCAGCCAGCAGAAGACCACGAATGTTTCCTAAAATAAACCTTTCTTCCTGTAAGTCGTATTATTTAGCAGGTATTCTATCCTGACGAGGAGAGCGACTCAGACGTGTGAGCTGGTACCTTTGAAACTATGAGCCTCATACACATTTCCCACTTCAAGTTGCGAGTGGGAAATGTTTTTCTAGCCAGCAATGTAACAGCGTATTCAAACAAGTACTGGATAAAAATAGTAGTTTCAGGTAGAATGGAATGTCTACTTTACATTTCAAAACAGCCAAGTAAACTCACAGAGAACCTAAGTAATATATTCTTAATTATCCTGAAAAAAGTTATTTTATGTTAAATAATCACACAGCTGATTCTTTATAGAATTATTCCTACATCAGTACATATTATATATTTTTTCTCTGACATACCAATTTTTCTGTGAGAAAATAATATTTATTAATATTACAGTACAGCATTTTAACACTGTCAAGTAAAAATTTCCAAATTATAGAGAAACTATCATGAACTAATTTTGTTTTGTTTCAATAAACATAGACGGAAAATATCATGAGTTTTCATGACTGAACACAAAACAGACTTTTCATGATTAAAGATTAAGAACACTGAGTTTAAAACCTTCAGGGACAGTATTAAGAAGTGAAAATTACAGCCAATAAAAAAAAGAACTAGCAAAAAAGACTAAATATAAAACCAAAATTAATAATATTTTAGTTATACTTTGAAGGTATTTAATTATAGTCACGGTGCATCCCTGAGGGAAAATACCAGCACATTTGTTTCTCTTTTAACAAATTCTCTCTTCACTAAAATAGCAAACACATCATTTCATACTCTGAAACTACTGGATTTCTTCTTCATGGGTAGGAAGAGTTGGTAAAAACAAAAGAAATACATCAAAAATCACCCACATTTTTACGTTACCATCTATATCTTCCTATGAGCATTTCATATATACAGTAAAACTATGACGACTTTCAAATATACATAATTGAATTTTAAGGTGATTTTTTAAGTTAATTTAGCTATTGACTTCAGTCTGTGTATGGAAAAACTGAACTTTAATAGAACATTATAAAAATGTACAGACCTGGTAAATTGCATAAAACCAAGCTGCTTGATTTGGGAATGCACAGTGTACTATTGTTTCATGTTCTCTGAATGGCAAAATGCTCCATTAGCAAGTCACCTGGTGAAAGCTTCAACATTTCACCATTACGATATAAACGTTTCCTTCATTTTCTGGTGTGTGAGTCTGGTACAGAGGTTTCAAAGTGTAGAGTTTAACAGTAAACCCTCCAAAAGTAGACTACTTTGATCCAAATCCTGGTTTCTTACTTAAAGCAAATTAACTAGTTTGCTTTTTTGTGTTTGATTTCATCCTGCAGAAAATAAAGTAATATAAATAATCTGAAGATAAAAATAATTGAAATAATGTAAGGAAAATGTTATTTTATCTCCCTATATAACAATGCTTGGTCTGATTCTTCCTTAATATTTTCAAAGTTCACTTAGCACATGGCAAATACCTTGGATATCTTCAATTTTTAAAATGAGCTATAAATGACACACAAATAAGTGTAGAAGTCCATCATTATAATACCCAATGGAAATGGCTGAGTATCGATCAGCATTTTTGTTTGTCTCCACCCAATCCAAAAGATCTAGTCATAGCAGCCCAAATGCTGATAGTGATAAAGAAAACAATAAGCGACTCACTTTCACCCTTCCATAGTATTTCAATCAGGTAATGAAATTTCATTGCTGGCTTGTATCTGGCTTCGTTTCCCACATCCTCAAGGATATAAAGCCTAAGACAAATTGTGAACATTTGTGTTCAATGGTGTATTTAGCCTTATAAATTGCTATGTGTGGATAACAGCACAATTCATCATTATTCCAGGTCTTGTTGGATCATCATGTGCCCTGGAATTAGTAGTTCATGTCTAAAACATTTCATGTATAGAATGATGGCTAATATTTTTAAATCTTAAAATGAAAAGTAAGGAAAGTAGGAGCTCAATTACCCAGTTTGGTATCGAATCCACAGTCCACATCTACCAGCTGAAGCCTTAGAGATTTAGGCCCCAACACTGCCTTCCCTTGCTGTCCCCTGGATGAACGGTAACTGTAATTTTGCTGCATAGTCACAAAATGTACTCTCTAGGAAGAAGAATCTATGTGAAGATTTAACAGTGTCCTATGTTTGAATAAAAATAAATCTATAGGACTTAAATATAAATTTAAAATGTGTTTAGAAGGCATGAGAAGAAAATAAGGAATTTATAACCATTTTTGAATATTTTAATCAAAGAAAAGATTTAAAAATTATGCTTATGTACCAAAATAAAATAAGAAAATATTTAAGATAAGATTTTTATTTCAAAAATTAGAAGCATTTCAACTAGAGAAATGCAAATTAACACACATAGTCCAGAAAGTTTCTGTTTTTATTCTGAATCTACTTTAGCCTCAGGTTCTGAACATTTATGCTAATAAGTTCTTTAAAATCTGAGTTATTACTTTCTCATATTATATGTCTCACAATACTTGGCAAAATAATTTGTGCATGAAAATTGCTTAGCAATTTTAGTTCAATTGAATTGCAGGACTTTTGACCAGTTTTTGAAATAATATCTGCTCATTTATCAAATTCATTTTTGAAACTCATAACTCTGTAACTTCTTGTAACCTCTGTGCTTTCATATGAGTGGAAACACGAATTAGCATGCCTCTCTCTGGATCTCAGTAGTTTCTTGTGAATATACAATAAGTTTGACAGCCGATTAACCTGCCAGAAAACATTGAAGAGAAATCTTCCATTTTTCCATTTTCAAGTCCAATTTCTTCCAACTCTTCTGATTTGAAAATTGCTGAATAGATAAATACATGGAAGTACTACAGAAATCAGAGTCCAATTTGATTTTCTTTTTGAAGTATACTTCTCAGTTTTTGATCCTACTTAGCTGTGACTGGACAACTATAACATATACTTATATAATATATATTTTCATATAATTTATATATAATAAATATTTTCATAAATTATGACATTGTTTGCATGAGAGCATAGCTATTTTAATTATTAAATGTTGTTGAAAGGAAATTAATGATAATGGAAAATTTTCTTAGAAATATTATGGATACTCATTGGCTAGGAAAGATTCTAGAATTCCAGAAATAAGTGGCTTATTTATCAAAGAAAAGTTACTCATATTTCTCTAAAATAAAATATTCACAAGTGTAACAGCTTTAACATTTTTTCACGTAGAAAGGTAAGAATACAAATTTACTTTTGTTCTTGATTTGTCTGTTTGATTAAAACTCTAGAGTTCTCTCCATTGCTGTTATCAAAGAGACTGTTCATGTTTTCTTAATTGATTTATTCAATTTAAAGATCAGCACGATTAAAAGAATTATTAATTTCCCAACATTAACAAATAATATATGGAGTAACAATGAAAGAAACTGGATTTGATTTCTTAAATAAACTAAATGATCTTTGAATACAAGAACTATATGAAATCTTAATTTTTTCTTGGTATATGTATTAAAATGCAGCAAGATCAGCTACAAAGTGTCTATTATTAATAATGACATCCTAATACGGATTGTGGAAGTACTAACTTGAAAGACGCTTAAAGCCTACAAAACTTTTCCACATGAATTAATTTATTCATTTAAAACAATGTATGAGAAGGAGAATCTTAGGGAGACTCCAAGTTTGTATTTCACAATAAAAAAATAAACAGGCCTTGCCCATTCATGTGAACTACCATGAAACTTCTGTTTAATGGTGGTTCATAATGCAAAATAGATGTCACAGAAAAATACGATGAGAAAATGAAAGAGGTCATAAACCTTGGATAGAGAATTTACATCAGCAAGGTCATGATAGGGTTATTACATAAGCCCTACTTTCTGTTCAGTTTTATAAATCTATTACAACTAAGAAGGAAAAGGAAATTTGCTTTTTATATTAAATAAAATAATATAATGGAGAATATTGATGATGTGACTTTAGTGTTTATTTCTGCACGAATAAATCAATTCTATTTGATAATTGCAATACAGAAAGGAAAGGGAGTGAAAAGCTTGTCCCACTTCATGTATGTACTCCCGTAGTCTGAATAGAATCCACTAAAATCAGTGAAAACCAAACCTGCAAGTCTTGATCTTTAATTCAGCTTTTCTTTTTAGGGGGAAAAAGTACTATATTGGTCACTGGCAATAAAATTAAAATCTCACTTTATCCTTTCCATTAAGGTAGTGTTCAAGCATCCCGGAAATTGATTAATGATCAAGACTGAAACAAAAACAAAACAAAAAATAAATAAAGCACACCAGGGTAAATGAACTTGATTAACATACAGAGATAAGAGTGAAAATGCAATTTACCAGTTTTTCTTCACTTAATAAACCTCATTGCTTCCCAGAGAGAAAGTCTTTTAATGCACTCTGCACAGAAATTCTAATAAAACTTAACCAAATACACCTAATACTTTATGAATGGTTATTTAAAATAAAAATAAAAATATCTTCTCCAGTATTGTAATTTTTTACAGATATTTTATTTCACCAGGAAATATGAAATCAGCCTAGGTCAGGCCAGGTGCTCTGTGCCAGGCAGGGAAGTAATGTGCTTGGCGTATCTTTTCCCTCTGGTGTGCAGGGCGGTCATTTTGGCACTGATGTTTATAAAGACCGACATACGAGTATAAAGACCCTAGATGTGAGCAATAGTTTTTGTGAATGGGAAAGGAAGAAGGATTGAAGAGAAAGGAAGGGAATGATTAATTAATTAATTAAATTAATTAATTAAATGACAATTAATTAATTAATTAAATGTCAAATTAATGAGAAATTAAGAAATATCATGTACAGGTACAAATTCCTTGTGGTGAATGTGATCACTATATATGGTAAACATGTATTCGCAATAAAAGTAAACAAAACAAAACTAGCTTTGATGGAAACAACTGAGACCTGGATTTCCATTTTCAGGCCTTTATGTAGCATTGACTGTCTAAAAGAACTGAATGTCATGCTATTTGTATCCAGTCCTCTCTCTTTCAATAACTGTGTAATATAAAAAGTCATTTTCTTTATCTTATATTGTCAAAGATAAAGTTTTCTGAGAAAAATTAGCAGGAGTTTGTGAAGGATTAACTATTCCTATAAATAATCACAGAGAACAATAGCAGGGGTGGAATCCTTTTTTTTTTCTACAGACACTGTGTGTGTGTGTGTATGAGCATGTGCATGTACCATGTTTCATTAGTCTGATGTTTCAAACTTTGAAGTCTGAAGTATTTCTAACAAGCTCAAGGTTGTTATACAGATGCAATGCATTCCTAACACTAAATTATTTTAAATCCTAACAGTAAGTTATTTTAAATGCACGTTGAGTATTTATAAATAGTATAATGTCTACAACAACTAGTCAGTTCTGCTGCTGCAGACCCAAACAGTCTTCATTTATAGGTAAATAGTTGAGATGGGCCAGCTTTGTCCAGTGGTTGGGTTGTGGGTAGCATATCAACCTCTATCTTAACTCGTAAGTGTAGTGTTGACACAGACTTTTAAACTAAAATTTCCTCCCATAAATATTTCTATAGCCTAGTCACATTTTCAATAATTTTAGGCAATTATTGTTACTCACGGCTGCTTAACCAGAAGTCTCGTCTGACTTTTGTCTAAAATAGCATAGCATATTTTTGAAATAAAAATTGTGTTTCAGTTTGAGTGGTTTATTGTTTCATATTGGAAGTTTTATTTCTTATTTCTTTTTCATATTAATGAGAAATTGTACCATTACTGTATTTATATTTAGAGTCAACATTTGCAAGCTCACAAAACAACCACCATCAATAATTTTCACTGTGATGCTTTTCATGATAATGTGGTGTAATTGGATTTGCCAGCAAACTCAAACACAGCTCTGAGGCACTGATTTTCCAAGCAAGTCTGTCAAAATTATATGGGAAGAAATGAAGCAGTGATTTCACAAGGCTTACCCTGAAATCGTTTGAAAAAATGCTTATTGAGTAAAAGGCATTGAGACGTAGATAGTTTATTTCTCTCAGCCTTCTTCAAGTAGTCCCCCATGCTGCTAACAAGTACAGCTGTCAGACCTTTATTGACCAAGAGCCTAATTTACTTTTCCCAATTCAAACTAATAAGGACAGAACTATGTCACTACAAAATTAGAAATATTCTGAGTCCTTGCTAACATTATTTCCATGTCACTCTCAAAATTGCCTACACCCTACATTATGAGATGTAGAAACTTATAATTAGTTTAAAATTTAATAAATTAAACTGAATTTTCTGAAATTGGTCAAGATTGTGCACACCTCTTTAATTGGCTGATTCAGTGGCTCTCTTTAATACAAAAAAATTAATGCACACTTTTGCATATTCTTTAATATTATTTGAAAACTGGTGCATGTCATAAAATAACTAATAATACTTATGTACTAAAGTTTGAGGGGAAATGGCAGTTTGTTTTTATAACTTACACTGACTGAGCTTAACCCTGTTGACCCTTGAGTCCTTTTAAAAATAAAAGCAGTTACATTTAAATTTCAGATTTTATCTGACTATCATTAACCTTAATAACGACAGTATTTAAAAATAAAATCTAAAAAATTAGTTGGTCACAGTGGTCTACTCTTGTAATCTCAACGCCAGGAAACTGAGGCAGGAGGATCACTAGGAATTCAAGACCAGACTTTGCTAAACAGAAAGTTAAGGAAAGCCTGAACTGCCTAGGGAGATCCTGTCTCAAAGAAAAAAAATTAAATTAAAATAAAATGAAAATAATCATTTTTATAAAATTTAGTCCTAAGGAAGCTAATTATAATTTGCATATAACAAAAAATATTGAAAGTAAACACATTTTCTGAAGTAAAAGCATAAATTATTAAGTTATGACCTAGTGTATTATCACCTTAAAACTTCTACTAATAGAGAAAAAATTCAGTGACATGGAAAACAGTAAAGATGCAATGTTAGAGGAAGTACAGTTACACTTACCTTTCACTTGGTTACAACAAACTGAGTTATTTAAATATATTTGGTTGGGACTTTATAATGGCAAACTGAATGTCCAATAGTAGGAGTCCTGAAAGCTAGAAAAAAGAGTGCTAGAGGAATTTCAGTCTTTTCTGTATCCAGTTCTCTGAAAATAATTTTTAAGCTGAGAAACTACAATCCATAAAAAGAAATATTTGTATGCTTCTTACAGTTTATTAAATGCATTATCTATGTGACTTTTTTCTGCTCTGTGAAGATCATGGTTCTCATGCTGTAAGATGTGAGAAGTAAATATCTGAAATACCACCAGACTTTGTAAATAACATCAGGAAACTCAGAGCCTCCATTTAAACTGAAGCTTTCTGCTCACAACTTCCAACTCTCAGTCACCGAGGGCATTTCCCACAGAATGTTGGCATGTGCGTGGAAAATTGTTAGGGTCATAACTTTTTTTAAAGACTACAAAAGAATTGAGGGTTTATTTTTGAGCAGTTTAATTCATACTGATTATGTCTTTAAATATTCACTCAGGAAAAGTGAAAGAATTCTAGCTATTTGGGGCTAGATGTCTTTATTAGAGCTTGTAGCTCAGTTATTAATTTATCAAAATTCTGCACGACTTCCATTACTTTTATATTTGTACACATTACAACTATGTTATTCAACTGACTAACACCTTTACCTACAAACTAATTTTATATTAAGTGAGTAGATGGACTTCCAAAAAACGCCTACTTAACCAGGGCAGAAAGATAGGCTCCAAAGCCAGACCCAGTGGTGTATAAAGACAGCTCCTCAGACACAATGCGGAGGGTAGGAGTTTGGGGAGTACAGATGCCATAGAGAGGGGAGCTTGAGCATCACAGCAGATACCAGGACTGCCACAGAAACACTTCCGATGGGCCAAGAATGTGAGCCTTCTTCAAGTCTGAGTACATTTCCCCTGAAAGCAGGAATTCAAATGGAAAATGACTTCAAGACTTTCAAGATGGCAGCCTTGTCCTCAACAATTCATCCAGGACCCCACAGGACCACAAGTCTGACCAACAGGACTACAAGGGAGCAGCAGCATGCCTAGAAGGAATCCATCAGCGAAGCAGCGGGCAGAACTACCCTCCCCTGAGCGGTTTCTGAGTCCCAGCTTCCCTGCACAGTGAGCATGTATTCATCCTCACAGTCTTCTTTGCAGAAACACCTCTTCGCTGTTGTACATCTTCGGGAGACCATTTGCAGATTGTTTTCACATCTGACATCTTTGGACATAGATCCCCATTTCTTTACGTGTAAGCCTAGAAATGTATGTGAACCTTTTATCGTCCTCTACATTAGCATTATTTTTATTTTGACTGTTCATTTTACTTGGCAACATCTAAAATCCTTTAAATGTATACTCATATCTAAAGGGCGTTTTTATTCTGTGAAAGCATAAAGAAGCAAGTAAGTGTCTATCCAGATTCCCACACGTTTTCAGCCTGACAGATCGTAGTAGCCACAGGAATTTCTAAAATAGCGGTATCTCTATAAATCCTTATTTCTCCTTCCAAATTTTTCTAAATCACTCCATTAGATCTGTTTTTGTTGTTTTCAGTGTTTTCACAAAAGCTGTAAAACTTTCATTTGTAAAATTGAAGCAGCATAGAAAAGATCTTAAATGTTCAGATTTGTAGCCTATTTCAGTTTGAACCCTGCTCCCTGAGTGATGTCTGCATGTTCTGACCTTAGTCTCAGTCCTTAGCCACTAGCTGACTCATTTCCTTCATACGTGAAATGAGAACAATGATTGTGCCTAACTGATCAGATGCCGGGAGAGTGAAATCACTGTATATACGAAGCCTTTAGAAAAATTGCGGCACCGTCATCAAGCTCTGGGCTCCCCCAAGTTTCTCAGGAGTTTGATGGGCTGGTTAAACTTGAGAAGTCTGCTTTACATCATCTCGTAGCCATGATTATCTGCCTCAATTCTGAGCAAGAACAACGTTGATGAGTTTGTTTAAATAGTGAATGCATGCAGAAATGAGCATGTAAAAAAATGAAAATTCACTTTATAAAGTTTAACAGTGTCAATAAACACTGCAATTATTAGAAGTTACAAAGATTGAAAAAACACTGGTATATTTTATGCATTTACTTTTAAGGAGATGTAATAACTTGGAAGTTTTAAAAAGGATTGTACTATTAAAAGACTTGTAATTTGGCTGGCAATATCATGTAACAATTTTTGCTCACCAGATATGATTGATCATTTCAGGGGCAAATCACAAAAGACGATACTTAGCCCTAATTGGGAGGAATGTTTTCAATATTCCATCTTGACCATCAGAATCTCTTCCAGCTCTTCATTATTCAGACCAAGTATTGTCATGAAAATGAATTCATCAATGTAACAGAGACAAATGAGCCAGCACAGAACAGACAGAACCATCTTCCGGTTCTTAGGAGAGAAATTGTCTCATTGTCCTATTATATCAGTGACAGAACTGTCTGGGCTTTATGAGCTTCACTTTCCATTTAGTCTTCTTAAAATATTAATGACACAATGATTTAACCTCAAAAGTAGGTTCAAGAAAGTGCTTAGAAAGTACTTCCAAGGTTGAAGCTTGCAGATAAAACTAATCAAATTATCTCAAAGATTAGGGTATTTCATGCAAGCAAGTAAGTTAATAAAGATATTATTAATGCTAACCTGAAAATGTAAGTTAAATAAAGCAATTTAAAGAGTCAAAATATTCATATTTTACCTGTAAGAGCATGTAATAGGGAAGCATGGAGTAATTAACTAAAACATATACTTTTTATATGTGTCATGCATTATAACAGATATCCTGGCTTGAAGTCAGAAGTATCCTAGCTTGGACGCAAATGCCAAGCCTTTCAGTTCTATTCAAGAGGTTAATCTAAACTGGTGAATAGAATCTTTATGGGCTCTCTTTTCCAAAAATACAGATGAATCTTTTGGTATAAAACTGAATGACACTGGAACCAGTTCCTCATGTTCATTTTCGGAGCAAAGCTTTGGCTTCAAGAAAATAATGACCCTTAGTGCAGTAAGGCAGCCAGGGAGAATATAACTCATCATGATCACTGGGGACTTATGCTCAGGTGTCATGGGAATAAACTGCTTTCTACTATTTCCTGGTAGGCTCCACAGACAGGGTACACTTTGATATGTGCCACAGAGCTCCTGTTGAGGCTCAGACCCCAGTGTGACATGTCTTGGTAGTGTCAAGATCTGTGAGTGCTAAGAGTTAATTAGGTTATTGGCCTCACCTTGGAAGGAATAAATCAGAGTTCACTTCTGTGAAAAGTGAGTCCATAGAAGAGGAGCCACGTTCTGTACCTCTCCTTTGCCTCATCTCAACAGTGACCACTTCCTCTGTCCCGAGCCCTGTGCCTCCCACCCAAGGCCTCGCATAAGCCATGCAGCCAGCATTGTGCTCTTACAACTACCAGTTCAGTACAACTCCTAATGTGCTCACAGTCACCATTTTGCTACTATAACAATGAAAGGCCTACAACAACGTACAACATGAACTTTTTGAATAAATGTTTAGATACAAATTGGTAATTACAAAGGTAGAAGGAATGATTTGGACTTAGAAGTTTCTACTGTTATAATAAAATATTCTACACTTTGTAATTTTCTTGGCTTTTTATTTTATGTGAAAATAATTTATATAGAGAGAAATTCACATCTCACAGTTCTGGAGGTTAGAAATACAAGATCAGGGCACTAACAGATTCTCCAGCTATGGAGGAATCAACTTTCCAATTCATTTTTTTCTCTCAGTCCTCACATGTGGTAAGAGACACTAGATTTCTCCAAAATATGATCATAAAGATATCTATCACCCTTCTCCTGGAGGACTTGGACCCCATGGTATAATAGCCAACTGAAGGTCCTGCCTTCTCCTGTCCTCACGTGTGAGTTTAGGACTCTGGGGTGTGGATTTTGATAGACACAGGGTTATGCATATGTAGAGAAACTCACTGAAGGAAATGCAGTCAAAGTGTAGATACCACAGAATACCATGGGAGTTCAGCTGAAACTGAAGCCTCCAGACTTCGCTGACATTCTTCATGGAAAAAAAAAATAAAAGAAACTCTATTAAAAGGAAAAATGGTGTTTCTTGTAAGGAGATTTAGCTCAAGTATGAAATACATGTATATTTGAGAAAGCAAAGGAAATGACATGCAGAGAATTAAAGGGAAGAATTAAAAAAATGTTTTCGCAAATGTAATAATAGTAAATTTTATTTATAAAAGAGAATCATATGGAAACACTCAAATTGAAAATTACAGTAACTGAAATGCAAAAGGTTACCATGGCGACACAAGAGATCTGAGTGGTCAATTCTGTAAGGTGTGTAAATACAACACCTTGAGAGAGATCAAAGAAAGACAGAATGCTGGAATGTGGTCTTCAGATATCTAGAGGGTAAAAACATTTGTGAATGAGTTGTAAAATATCAATATCCATATAGAAAGAGCTCATAAGACTCCCACGAGAACAAACTGAGAGCCCAAACCTAACTTCTTAGATGGTTGGAGGGTAATGCAGAATTTTACTGTGCCAAGAGGAAAATGACTCCTCCAGAGGACTCCAGGGACTGGAGTGAGTTAGAACTGACTTTCCGACACAAACGTTCAACTGCAGTGGGTGATGTGACCCTGAAAGTGTCAAGGAGAAAGCAAGTACTGTCAGCTAGGAATCGTACACCACCAAAACTGCTCTGCAAAACTGAAGGCTAAACCAAGACAGTATCAAGCAAAGACAAACTGAAAGTAATGAGAGTTTGATACTAACCCTGCAATAAATACAGTGCAAAGTGGCAGATCCTGCAGAAAAGAGTCACTTAAGTCCATCCTAGGAAATAAAGTACTGAATAAAAATGACTCAGTGTAAAAGACAAATACATGATTTCTTTTGTTTGCTGCATTTTCTTCTACTGCATGCTTTTTATGATAAATACAGACAGCAGTAATTTGAAGGAATGTCAACAATAACAGAAGGATATAGGAAATGGAGCTATATTTTTAAAAAGTTTCTATTGTATTTAAAGTAAGTTAGTGTGAAACTAAATTACAAGACTTTAAAAGTTTCATTGTCATTCCCTGGGCATGCAAGATGATTTGAAATATAGTGGAAGAAACAAAAAGAAAATTAAAATCACCGTGAGAAGTATAATGGGCTAGAGGAACGGAAGAGCAAAAGGACAAAAGAGCAAACTGGATGGATGCAGCTGTAGATTCTAACTTACCAATATTTGCCTTAAATACGAGTAGGTTAAAAATTCCAGAAAAAACAAAAAACAAACAAACAAACAAAAAACTCCCCAAACTTTGCAGGATCTATCAGAAGTGATCAAAATATATGGTGAATGCTTAAATTAAAAAAAAAAAAAAAATCACTGCAGTTAATCCAAATCAAGTTACTTTCACTTTATACACCCTGCGTGTCATCCTTGGCACTCGGGAATGTTCTAGAAGCCCCTTCTGTAAGTGTCTTTAGGGTTTATGATCAAAAAAGCGAGGATGCTGCTACCCATGTCATCCAATGGAAAAGCAGTCTCAATGAAAAAATAAAATCAAATAAAAATCTCCGTGTTCATCCACCTTATTCAGAGTTCTGGCTCGGGGTGACTTCTGTCTCTTCCTCAACAAGGAAAGCCTAGCTGGGTCATTATTCCTGGAGTTTCCCAAACCGTTGCGTTCTGCAGCTGTCCATTGGTTATTGCAGAAACAAGTACATACATTCACTTCAGCCTTTTTTTTTTTTTTTTTAAACAACGTGATTGGCAACTCTTTTAAGGGCAGCCAGGATTTCTCCTCTCTCGCCATCTTTAATGACACCGCACAAGCAGCGGTAGAGTAGCCAGTGTCTACTTTGTATTGCGACTCTTGCCCAGGACCTCAGCCTTCCGCTCAGCCTGAGCTCAACCTTCAGAGCCCCCAGTGTGAAACGGCCGGAGATGTGTTTGGGGCCATGAGACTTATTTAATAATCTCCTTACCTTTGTTTTCCAAAAGTAATTGAAACTGTTCATTCATATTTTTTCAGAGTAGAGGTCTGAAGTCAGTCTTATCGTACAAACTAAGCCAGTCTCCTGGGCACGGGGCAGAGCAAACTCTGGGAGAATCCCCTGCGCCCTATCACTGGGGTGTCATTATAAATGTCTGCCATGATAAAGGGACTCTGATAGTACAAGCTTACATTGCTACGTGTCAATTCCAATTTAGGCCTAAAAAGTTTATTAATCTTGCTTTTAGTCTGAAGAGAAGCAGATAATTAAAGGAAAAACCATGAATTGCAAGGTGAAAAATACAGAAATCTGGCCAGTTTTCTAGAAAGAGAAGGTGTACTTTATTCAATAATTGTTTATTGAAAATCTGCTCCTTTAAAAAAGGAATGATTCTAAGTGCCACGCTGAGTAACACGTCAGTTGTTGTTAATGAATTTGTGATAAATTATAGAACAGAAGTACTCCATGAGGAATGCGTAGTATTTCCTGGTGCTTTGCAAGGCACGGGTCTCTCATCATTGGGGAGACATACAACCACTAACACAGGGTTCAGAGGATGCAGGGAAGTCCTCTCCACACACCTGCAAGGATAAGCATGGCAGAGGCCGCAGACGGTGTGATTGTCCACACACCCCAAAGCTCAGGTCATACAGAGATAGCTGACTGCTGTAGAGGATCTTGTCAATAATTTCATGAGCTCAGTAACTAAAGCTATGTCAACAGTAACAGGAAGACTTAGGAAATGGAGCTGTATTTTAGAAAGTGTTTATTGTATTTAAAATAAATAATGTGAAACTAAACTGTAAGACTATGCACAGCCATACGTGCATAGGCGTGTCATGTACATACATCTGTGTGACACACACTATGTATAAAAATAATAATGGAAAAAGGAAAGACAATGTCAGTCTTAAAATCTCACCAGGCTTTCACACTTATTTATTTGAAAAATAAAATTAACTGATACACGCATTTACTTTCAAGATAGAGTATTCTCTTAGTTCCTGTTTAAACTCTTAATAACTTGCACATAATTTAACCAGGCATGTAACCTTATACCACTGTAAAAAAGAAAAAAAAGATTAAAAAATCAACTAATTGTTAATAGCATATTATTGTGACATTCAAATTGGCAATAACTCAAAAATATTAACAATTTTGCTTCAAAGTATAAATTTTTATCCGATTATACTTTAAATAAAATGATTTTGAAAAAAATGAAAGCAGAGCAATAAATATAATGAATTCTTTATATTGCAAGACAATAGGTAAACAGTATGTTTCAAGTATCTTTCAAGACAATAGGGAAACAGTATGTCATTTTAATTTTTAGTTGACATTGATGTCATGTTAAGCATTTAATGCTGATTCAGAGATATTTGGCATTAATCTAAGGCAGCATCATTAGATTTATTACTACTTAATTCTCATTTCCATTTATCATTTATTGAATGACTTCTCACCATAGTGCTGCAGAATTCAGGTAAGCATGGGATGAGACCTGTACATTATTTGCACTTTAATATCAAATAACAATAAAGAAAACTCCTTGAAATTATTTTCTGAAATTGACAATAATGCAACAAATTATTTCCATAATGCTTACATATGATAGACATTCAGTAAAAGATTTTGATTACCTGTTTTGTACTTATCTTCTTTTGGGATAAGTATCTGACTTATAATTAAGTACTAACACCTAATCTTAATCAAAATTATATTAGATGCCTGATACGTTCTTAAAATTCCATGTGTTTTTTACTCAAACTTACATTATTTTCATACAATTTGTATATCATAAACATTTAATACTCAAATTTTTCAAGTAATACTCAAATTAAGTGAGTTTCCAGGCAATTTTGTTACCCCTGTATATTCATTGTCTAGATCTGGGTCTATTCCATAATGCAAACCTGTTATGCATTTTTATTTAATTTTGAATGAATCTGTCACATAAGCACATCTTGATTTCTCCCCATAATTACTCAGATGCATAATTTTATTTTTCATTTTCAGACTCTTCCAAATTTCAGTGATTTTAAAGTAATTTCTACTTGTAATATTTTTGTATTAAGGCTTAAAACTGTTTAGTTTATATATATATTCAAGATGAGAATTTTTAATCATTCACATGGTTCAACATAATTTGATTTTCTTATTTTTGAAAACTCAGTGAAAAACCACAGCAAAAGATAAACTGTTTTCTATAACAGGTAAACAAATTATACACCAAATAAATTTTAACTAGATGACTTAAAACAAATTTATTATTTTATTCTCTTCAAAACATAGAGAATATTCTCCTAATTGCATCATTATTTTATTTTGACACACTAATTAAGTATTTATTTTAGCAGCTCTTGAGTAATATTGACTGGATAATGATTTATGTTAAATTAATGTCTTTTAAAACTTATTAATTTTATAATTTGCACATAAATTGGCAACGAATAAAGTAATGATTTTCTCAAGTGGCACTTAGATCTTTTAGAGGAGAAAATTATGAATTATCTTTACTTTAAAGATATACATTTTCAAATTGTTCCTACAATGGTGTTTAATTACTTTTATGCTCAAGAAAACTTCCAGCCTTAAAGGAATTACACCTTATGCTGATGTTCTTAGCTTGCAGGTCTGTATTGTTAATGCCCCTCATTGCATTTCCATTATTTTCCTGTTCTATAATGTCAAAATATTGGTCAAGGACAAGAGTTGCATGGACGTACAGTTCAGATTACAGAAAGAGACATGTTAGAAAGATGTAGAAAGTCAGAGTGGTGCACACCTGCGGTCCTACCACTCTGGGTAGCTGAGGCCCGAGTATACAAATTCCAGCCCAGCCTGAGTAATCAGAGAGAATGGATACATTTTAAAGGAGTGAGACACAGCTCAGTGCAAAAGCCCTGGGTTTTGAGGTCCCATACCATTACTGCATTGGTGTTTATCTGGTTTTCAAGTCCGTTAATGTTTGTCTTACATAGTTGGGTGCATGAGAATTTGGTGCACAGATATTTAAGATGGTTATTTCTTTATCTTGGATTTTTCCCTGAACAAAAAGATAGTGTCCTTCTTTGTCTCTCTTTATAAGTTTTGGGTTGAAATTTATTTTGTCTGCAAATAAGAACACCGCTGCTGGGGTTTTTTTTTTTGTTGTTGTTATTGTTGTTTCCTGTCACATGGAGTATTGTTTTCCAACCCTTTACTTTCAGTCTATGGCTTTCTTTCTCAATTACATGTGCTTCTTGTATGCAGTAGACTGTCTAATCTTGCTTCTTGATCCATTCATTAGCCACAGCAATTAGGCAAGAGAAAGGAATAAAGATACGAAAAGAAGTGACATTGTCATTAATCTGCTGATGACATGATACTGTATATAGAAGATCCTAAAAAATCAACTAAAAAACTTTTGGATCTAAGTACCAAATTTAATAGCATAGCTGGATACAAGATCAATACTCAAAAATCATTAGCCTTTTTGGACAGAAACATCAGACCCACTGAGATAGAAATTGGGAAGTTAGTCCCTTTCATAATAGCACCCCCCAAAATGAAAAACCTAGGAATCAATCTAACAAACAAGGTGAAAGACCTCTATTCTGAAAACTACAGCACTATGAAAAAGGAGATAGAAGAAGATATCAGTAAATGGAAAGACATACCATGCTCCTGGGTAGGAAGAACCAGTATCATCAAAATGGCTATATTCTTAAAAATACCATATAGATTCAATGCAATTCATCTGAAATTCCAACAGCATATTTCACAGATCTAGAGAAAAAAAATCCAAACATTCATCTGGAACCACAAAAGACCTAGAATAGCAAAAAAAAATTCCAAGCAACAAGGATACGGTGTAGGGTATTACAATCCTGATCCTGAAACTGTACTGTAAAGTCACTGTGTTAAAAACTGTATGATAATGGCAAAGTAACAGACCTGAGGATCAGTGGAGTAGATTAGACACTACTCCAGATAAGAAACTACTCCAGAAACTACTCCAGATACACTGAGCCACCTCATCTTTGACAAAGGAGTCAAAAATCTTCAATGGAGTAAATATAGCCTCTTTAATAAATGGTGCTGGAAAAACTAGGCTTTAATTTGCCAAAGACTAAAGTTAGACCTATCTCTTTCACCATGTACCAAGCTAAAATCAAAGTGGATAAGAAATCTAAATATTAAAACAGACACTCTAAACCTTCTGCAAAACAGGTTAAGTAAAACTGTTGAAGACACTGGCTTAGGGAAAGACTTCCTGAAGAAAACCTCTATAGCACAAGAATTGGCAGAAAAAATCAACAAAGGGGATCTCATTTTAATAAAAAGCTTCTGCACAGCAAAGGAAACCACCACCAGAGCGAAAAGGCAACCAACAATATGGGAAAGAATCTTTACTAGCTGTTCCTCAGACAAAGGGCTACTATCTAGAATCTATAAAGAGCTTTAAAAAATCAGCCCACCCAAATTTAAAGACCCAATTCAAAAATGGACATCTGAAATGAACAGACATGTTTCAGAGGAATAAGTAAGAGCAGCTAAGAAGCATATGAAGAAATGCTCAGTATCACTGATTATTTGAAAGATGCACATGAAAACAACACCAGGAGTTCTTTTCACTCCCCAAAGAATGGCTGCTATCTCAGAATTAGACAGCAACAAATGTTGGTGACGCTGTGAGACAAAGGAGCCCTTCTCCATGTTGGTGGGACTGTAGATTCATACAATCTCTGTGGAAATGATTTTGGAGATTCCTCAAAAAGCTAGGACTGGAGGTCCCATTTGACCAAGCCAATGCTCTGCTAGATATATATCCAAAAGAATTAAAAATTTCATATCATAGCAATATATGTGCACCCATGTTTATAGCAGCTCAATTCATTATATATATATATATATATTTTTTTTTTTTTTTGAGACAGGGTCTCACTTTGTAGTTCAGGCTGACCCTGAGCTCAGCCTCCAACTCACATCACAACAATCCTCCTGCCTCTGCCTCCCCAATGCTGGGATTACAGGCATGAGCCACCACACCCGGCACTGTGGTATGTGGTACTGGTTGCTGCTGGGGTGAGTTTCCATGCCCAGTATGGTATGTGGTTACCAGGGATCGAACCCGGGTCCTTATGCTTGTAAGACAGGCACTGGAACCACTGAGCTAAGTCCCCGGCCCTGTGATTGCTATATTTTTGATACAACCAAAATGTCCATCAACTTTAGACTGGATAAAGAAGATTGGTTCTTTTATAGAATGGCGTATTACTCTGCCATTAAAAATAATAAGATTGAGTCATTCATTTTCAAATGGATGTACCTTGAGGACATCCTCATAAGTGAAATAAATAGATCACAGATGTGTAAATATCATATTTTTTCTCTGCTATGAGAAAAGGAAGATATAAATGAGTTACAGCACATATAGTTGATATTGTGAAATAGAAAATATTTAGAAGGAAAGAGG
>PVIR01011098.1:0-48103 GCA_004026965.1 Petromus typicus | reverse complement strand
TCAAAACAAAACAAAACAAAAAACACTCCCCTGTAATAGGTGATTTATCCTATTTGGGGTGAATTATCATTTTCACTGTCTTCTTGTATTGAGATATAATCATTTTCTCTGTTAGAGGTATAACTTTCTGTTAATCAGTTATTGTTTAACATGGGTTTTGTATAAGTTCTTTCTTCTTCTTTTTCCTTTTTTTTTTTTTTTTTTTGAGAAAAGGTCTCTCTTTGTGGTTCAGGCTGTCTCTGAGCTCCCTAGGTAGCCCAGGCTGGCCCCAAACTTGCAGCTGTCTATACAGGTTCTTCTTATAACCACTCAAGACTCCATTCTGGGAAATGTAACCTTCTTCTTGACTCCTTTTGCCTCTCTTTCTCTTTGAAGTGGAGTAATGTCAGGTCCCGTTCCCGAGGGCTTCTCATCTGGCATCGAACCACGGGCGGGGGTCATCACGTGGAGACGAAATGGTGGAGAAGCCTTTATTGCCAGCACTCTCAGCACTTATATACAGCCCCACTTCCTTGTTCTCAACCAACCCAAACCAGCCTTATAGAGGGCAGTCTCTGTCTCTCTGTTTTCCTTTAGTCACTGTGGCCCCGAGGGGCCCGCTGTGTATGTGTCGCCTTGCACTTCCTTTATGGAGCTGGCACTGTTCAGCCCAGGGGACCCCACATCTCCCCCCTTCTTCTTTAGACGCCAAAAGGGCTCGACCTGTGCCTATCTTAGGTTGAGGACGATGCACTTCACTGCTTACCCGTCATCGGGTGTACCAGCGGCGCCGGCTGATACCCCTGTCTTAGGTTGCTAGTGCTGCATCTCCTTCTTACCCGTCTGTGACTACCTGGCCATCATACTGAGCCAAATGTGGGTGGAGGGGTCTCCAGGTTCTATCACCATGAGGGCCTGACGTACAACATGTAGTTGGTGGTCGTTGCGTTTTTTCCAGACACGCAAAGCAAATATCACAACTCCAAACCCCAATAACAACATATCCCCAGGGATCGAACCATCAATGGAGGAATCTCTCGAATAGCAGATTTCTCAGCGTCCTCCTGAGCCTCTGTCACCCTCAGTGCCACCCTCAGTGGGTGGCGCAGGAACGCGGCAGAACAACCAGCACCAAACTTCTTGAAGGGAATTATGAAGAAAGAATAGGGTGTGATCAGAATGCAGGGGTTATTTGATGAAAAATTAAGGCGGGCAATGGCAAAGCGGAGTGTGTGGGCCAATCGGAAGGCCTCTGTGCCATCAAAAGGGACGACGGCCTTGCCCATGTCTTCGTTCATCATGAAGATGGAGGGGAAGAAGAGGGCGTCAATGCCCGCTGGCTGAAGAATCAATGGGTTCTGGACAAACACCCATCTTGTCTCGCTCTCTGGGCATGCGAACGGGACGCACAAGACGAGAAGGAACCCAAACAGGAGCATCAGCATCTGTTGGATAAACACAAACAGAGCCCCTGCTGGCCACCAGCATGGGGTCAGGACCTTTCCATGTGCCCGTTAAAATATCTTTCCACATGACCATAGAAAAGTTTGAATCTACCCATGGCTTTACATATCTATCCATTGCAGTGTTTCCCGAATTATCTGCTGTCAAATAGTTGAGTGTCAAAAGCACTCGGTGGAGTTGATTAGAAGGAGACTGAGGTAAAGACAGAAGCCCCCCACCCCTTGTTGCTTTTCTAAGTAGTTTTTTAAAGTTTGGTTGGCCCTTTCTACAATTCCCTGCCCTGTGGGGTTATAAGGAATGCCAAATTTGTGTTTAATGCCCCACTTGCGAAAGAAACATTCTAGCTGTTTAGAGCTGTAGGCAGGGGCATTATCAGTCTTAATAGCCCTGAAATTGGACGCCTGAGGTGCCTTCTTGTAAACAGGAAGCTGGGCAGGCTCTGGGCGCCATGCTGATTGCGCATCTTGTCTAGATGCCTCTGTTTAGATCTTTCAGCTTATTTCTGGTCTCTCTAGCAGCCTCTTCTAGATGCGCGACCTGTAGCTGCTCCTCTGGTCTCTCTATCTCTTGCTCTAGCCTATTCTCTGCTTCACTGTCTAAGTCTTCATCATCGGTGTGAGTCTGTAAATCACTCTTCCCCCCTTGTACCGCTGTCTGGGTCTGGACCACGAACTTCACAGAGGAGACCTCCGCGGCGCCTGTGCGATCTTTCCCTGAGCGAACATCTCCTTTGATCTTTCCCATTTGTACTTCCAGTTTTTCCCCCTGCTCTAAATCTAAATCCTGAAGTGACTGTTGGGAGACCTCCTCTTGGACATCTTGGAGGGTCCTCTCACTATCCTCGAGGGCATCTTTCACTTTTGCCTGGTTAGTCAAAAGCGCATCGCGCACCAGCCTCCAGAGGGAGAAGGCAACCACGGGGAAAGAATCTGGGTCATCTCTAAGAGCCTCTTGGAGATCGTTTTTGACATGGTTCCAGTCAGACAATGTAAGGCTTCTGCCGTGCCGAAACCAAGGACTGAAACAATCACAGTCTCTACCAGTAGCGAGGCACTGTCTGCCTTAATAGCAGTGCCATTTTGTTATAGGAGGAGGCGGACCTGCTGCTCCATAACCTGTCTAGAGTGGGAGGACACCATGGCGAGATGGTCCTGAAATCAATACACCCCTACTTACTGTGCTGGCCTGGGGTGGCCCAGTGGCAAGTCCTCACGATGCTGGATCTTGGTGGAACCTCCAGTTGTCGGGGCCCATTTCCGAGGGCTTCTCATCTGGCATCGCACCATGGGTGGGGGTCATCATGTGGAGACGAAATGGTGGAGAAGCCTTTATTGCCAGCACTCTCAGCACTTATATACAGCCCCACTTCCTTGTTCTCAACCGCCCCAAACCAGCCTTATAGGGGGCAGTCTCTGTCTCTGTTTTCCTTTAATCACTGTGGCCTGGAGGGGCCCACTGTGTACGTGCTGCCTTGCACTTCCTTTATGGAGCCGGCATTGTTTAGCCCCAAGGGACCCCACAGAGTAAGACGTATAAGTCTTTTCACTTGTGGCTCAAATGTCTGCATCTCCTTAGAAGGTTATATTCCTCTTATCTACTTGGGAAGCTTTCATCTTATGTTCCAGAATTGGCTATCAGGAGATATTTTCAATCGCAAGTGCTTCCTTCTTGACCTGCTCCTCTGCAGGCCACAGGTGATCTCACTGCTGCTCTTGCCTGGAGTTCCAGAGTGTCCCCTCCCCCCAGAGCATTCCACTCTGTGGCATGAACTGGGCATGGCTGTGAGGGAGGCCAGTTTGTTATTTAGATGTTCATTTTATTTTCTTGATTACTACGATTTTTCTGAGTGTGGGCTCAGGATGTTAAATTATTTCATAGAAGTTCTGCATAGTGCCCCCTAGTTGCTAACCTCGCTCTTATTTCTAGATCTTCTGGTTTTCTAACCTCCTTGCTGTGCATTCCTCTCTCCACTGCTCAGTGATATAATGCTGCCTGACCTCAAGGGTCCTTCTTACCTGAAGATTATTTTCTTTCTTCCAGCAGTACAAGGTCTTTGCTAGAATACTGAAGCAGTGGACCCTAACAGTAAGACTGGAAAGCGACCTGTTACCTTTAAACCCCGCAGAGCTGCCTTGGGGTGGGGGCAGTCAGTACTCCAAACCCTACAGAAGAGTCGGTAATGGGCAGCCTGAATTCAGTCTTCTAGGAGAATCCCTGTTCCATGTTAGCTGCAGAATCCATCTTTATTTCCTCGTTACTGATATCATTCATTTCTTTCCTTAACCTCTTGCTTCACATAGTGTCCACCATGCCTGCCCTTAGTTTGGGGAAAAGTAAGAGAGGAAGAGTTGGGAGAGAATGAAGAGGAGGGCCCTAGAGAGAAGTGCAATTTACTTCCTCCCCTGAAAACAACAGAATCAAAGAGTCAGATTCTAAATTATTGATACAGAACTGTGTGATGAGATATTTTGGAAGATGTTGGCCCCTGTCCTTGAAAGCATGTGATTAGAAGAATGTCACAGAAAGAACAGCATTGAAAAAGAACTCTTGTCTATTTAAAAGAAAATAAAAAGTCTTTCTTTTTACCTGGCAGTCTATCCCACTTGAAAATACAGTACAAGAATGAAGTCCATGTTTTACTTAGCTGAACTGTTAGGGGGAAATATTAAGGGAAAGAGAGTCAGGGATCTGGGAGTGAGATGTGGTTGTGGTGTGTGTGTGTGTGTGTGTGTGTGTGTGTGTGTGTGTGTGTGTGTGTGTGTGTTTCCAGCCCAACCCCAGCTAAAAGACTCACCGAGACATTATTAGATGGAAAAACAAAAGTGATGCCTTGATGTTAAACTGAACATTAAAGAGTAAGTCTTCAAACAATCTGGGGGCCGGGGAGTTAGCTCAGTGATTCCGGCGCCTGCCTTGCAAGCTCAAGGGCCCGGGTTCGATCTCAGGTGACCACATACAACCATACTGGCTGTGATGACTCACACCTACCAGCAAACAGCACCGCATACCAGTGCTGGGTGTGGTGGCTCACACCTGTCATCCCAGCACTCGGGAGGCAGAGGCAGGAGGATTGCTATGAGTTTGAGGCTAGCCTGGGCTACATAGCAAGTTCAGGGCCAGCCTGATCTACAAAGTGAGATCCTCTCTCAAAACAAAACAAAAAAACAAAAGCAACTTGGGAAAATTGTGTGTCTAGACCAGCGATGGCAAACCTTTAGAGATGGAGTCCCAAACTGTAACCTCACGCCCTTTCATTTGTCACAAAGTGCTAAGGCTGAAATTAAACCTGAATATGCACTGCTCGGCTGCTGCGTGATGCTGACACAGGAGAGCCAGGTCTGGCTCTCCTCTTTAAACATGAGCTCGTGTTCTTCTAAAACCTAAGAATAAATTTTAGGAATGATCAACAGAAGTTCGAGCAGGAAAGTTTTATTGAGAGAGAGCTTTTGCCTAAGAGAGACAGAAGGGGGAACCCGGAAAGGTGGGCAACCCAAGTTGTCTTTTCTAGCATGTATTTAAAGGCTAATGACCACAAGGTGGGTGGGTTCAAAGTAGGGGCTTCCAATAAGATTCAAGGAGGTGGAATCTTGATCAAATGGGGTCCAATGAGAAATTAAGTCATACAGGGTCCCTCCCCCATCAGGATGGCTGAATTTTTGGCCCTTTGCCCTAGGGAATTTAAATTACTACATTCCTGGGAGGGGATGGATCTAGACCTTTATTCTTCATTGACTTAATTATTCAGGAGAATGAGACCTTAATTGGTTACTGTTTTCCAGGATTTTTCTGATGTCCTTGACCTTTGGTAACAGTCTCCCTTCTTGTGAGTTTTCTCCAAGGGCCTGCCCTGTCTGTCTGCCTGCCATATTTCTAACTAGCTCTTCTACCTATAATAATGCTACAGAGACTTGACTGTCATGCCAGCAGAGTGGGCTCTGTGTGCCTGCTGTGGCACATGTGCCATATCTTTTCCACCAGTGGCCTAGACTGTGGACATTCAGGAAAAGAAGAGTGACCGCCAGTGGCCTGGACTCCCAGCTAGAAGAGCACAGAGGAAAGTCTGAAGGGGCTATGTAACCAAAATTTATAAACGACCTAAACTAACATGAAGACATTTGTCACAGGGATTGGATGCAGACAGTAAATTGTTAAAGCCACTTTTTTCAATGTTTCCTTTAATATTATCTTTTTTAAATAAATTGAGTTTACTGCTACATTTTAGGAATATATTGTGATCCTATTCGTTATTGAGAATTTGTACCTGTACATGATATATCTTGATTCCTATTTTTTCCTATTCCCTTGCCCTCCCTTCTACCCACTATATACATAAGGTTTGTTTCTGCTTTTTGCCTTTTTACCACCAAATCTTTTCTTTCCCTTCTTTGTTCTCCTCTGTCCCCATCCGGTCCCCTTTCCCCTTTGAGCATTGTCTTCCTATTTCACAATACCTATTTTAGTTTCTAAGGGCACATGTTCTAAGTACATAAGGATTCCATTCATCATGGAAAGCTGTGTGTATGTAACACGTCTTTAATTCTTTCCGTGTCTCTTTCCCCTCCCCTTCCTCTCCACTCCCTCCATCTCTGGGTCTTACTTCCATTTCCAAAAGATCTCTCTGCTTCCTACTATTCACTTTTTATTTTGCTTTTAATTTATGCCTTAGACTTCTCATGTAAGAGATATTATGCAATATTTATCTATCTGATTTACTTCACTTAATATTATGATATAAAGATGCACCAATTTTCCTACAAGTGACTCTGACCTAAAATTCTTTATAGCACTTATAAGTGTGTGTAACACAGAGACCATTTTGAATATATGTTATGAACTGTGCTGTTCTAAACATGGATTTATGTGCACCATTTTAATATTATGCCTTTAAAGTCTTTCAGGATGATACTTAGAAGGGGAAACATTGGATGAAATGGAATTTCTATTTTTAATTTTTTGAGAAATCTCCATACTGATTTACATACTAGTTTACATTTCCACCAACAATGTAGCAGAGCTCCTTTTTCCAGTAGTTTTGCCAGCATTTGTTATTATTTTATTTCTTGATGATAGCCATTCTTTCTGGAATGACATGGAATCTTGGTATCATTTTAATTTGTATTTCTCTGATAGCTAGAGATGTTGAACATTTTTTTATGGGCTATTTGCATATCTTCTGAGGACTATCAATTCATTTCAGTTGCCTATTTTTTATTTGGGCCTTTCATTTTGGATGGTTCTAATATCTGAGTTCTTTATATATTCTAGATATGAATCCTCTCTACAAGGTGTAACTGGAAAATAATCTCCCATTTTTTAGGTCATATGTTTACTCTGTTGGTTGTTTTCTTTGTTGTGCAGAAGCTTTTTAAGCTTTTTGCACTTGATATGATTGTATTTGTTGATAGACGGTGAATGATCATTTTGATGGTTTGCTGCATTATGCTTGCCAGTATCTTGCTGAGAGTTTTGCATCTATGTTCGTTAAAGGGATTGGCTTGTGGTTTCCTTTTTTAGTTGAGTTCATGTCTGGCTTTGGAATCAAGATAATACTAGTTTCCAATAATGAGTTTGGCTGCATTCCTTTTCATTCAATTTCATCAAAAATTTGAGGAATATTGGTATTCTGTCTTTCATGAAGTTTTTGCAGGATTCAGGGATAAATCCATTGAGTCTTGGGGTTTTCTTAGTTGATAAGCTTTTTCTAAATTGCTTCCTCAATTTCATTGCCTGTTATTGGATTATGCAGGGGTTTTATATTTTCTTGTGGAGATTCAGGTCTCTTTTGCCATTTATTCTAATTTCACTGCCCTGTGATCCGATAGTATGCATGGGATGATTTTGATTCTTTGAGATTTACTTAGGGATGCTCTATTGGCTAGTATGTGGCCTACCTTAGTGAAAGTTCCACATGGTATGAGAAAAGTATGTGTTCTGTTATTGGGTGGAATACTCAGTATACATCTGTTAAATTCATTTGCTTGAAAGTGTGGCTCAGCTCTGATACTTTGTTGATATTTTGCCTACTCGTTCTCTGTGACACGAGGGCATGGTGGTCTCCTGTTAAAATTATGTTGACCTTTATACCCAATAAAATTGGTTTATGAAGTTAGATGCACTGGTGTTTGGTGCTTATATATTTAAGACTGTTATCTCTTTTTGTCGAATGGTTCTTTTAGTCAGTGTGTAGTGGCCTTATCCGATCAGTTTTTTCTTGAGATGCACCTTGACTGCAAGTAAGACACCTCCTCTTGCTTGTTTTCAGGCACCCATTTCATGGAATATTGTTTTCAATTCTTTAATTTTTAGTTTACACATTTCTTTTCAGATTAAATGTGTTTCTTGTATATAATATATCACTGGTTTTATTATTTTTATTTATTTTTTATTTTTTTGAGACAGGGTCTCACTTTCAGTTCAGGCTGGTCCTGAAGTCAGCAGTGCTCCGCCTCTGCCTCCCGAGTGCTGGGGTTACAGGCGTGAGCCGCCACACCCGGCACTGTGGTGTGTGGTACTGATTGCTGGTTGGCGTGAGTCACTATGCTCGGTGTTGTTGTATGTGGTTACCGGGAACCAAACCTGGGCCGTTGTGCTTCCAACGCAGGTGCTGGAACCACTGAGCTAAATCCCAGGCCCTGGTTTTATTTTTTTATCTAATCTATCAATCTATCTTTTGATGGGGGAACTGAGACAATTCACATTGAGAGTTATTACTGTAATATATTTACTTATTCATATCATTGCATTATTTTCCTGTTGCTAATTCCTACCCCCACCCTCATTTAACTTGATGAATTTATTCCACTGGGCTTATTGGTGTTATTGACTTCATTGTCTCTTTGCAGAATATTCTTTAGAATGTTTTGGAGTGCTGCTTTTGCGGTCATGGATTCTTAAGCTGCTCTTTGTCATGGGGAAGGCTTTATTTCTCCAATTTTGAGAGATACTTTGCAGGACATACAAGCCTGAGTTAGAAGTTGTTTTTCGGGCCCGGGATTTAGCTCAGTGGTTCCGGCGCCTGTCTCGCAAGCGCAAGGGCCCGAGTTCGATCCCCGGTAACCACATAATGATACTGGGTGTGGAGACTCACCCCAGCAGCAACCAACACCACATACCACAGTGCCGGGCGTGGTGGCTCACGCCTGTAATCCCAGCACTCGGGAGGCAGAGGCAGGAGGATTGCTGTGATGTGAGTTTGAGGCTGAGCTCAGGGCCAGCCTGAACTACAAAGCAAGACCCTGTCTCAAAAAACCTTAAAAAAAAAGAAGTTGTTTTTAGTGCTTGAAACACTTCACCCCAAACTCTTCTGTTCCTTATAGTTTATGTTGAGAAGTCTGCTGTATCTCTATTTTTATTGGTATATTTCAGATATACATAATCATAACATTCCTCATAGAGAATTTGTTCCTGTACATGATATATCTTGTTTCTTTTATTCTCATTCCTTTCCCCTCACTTTAACACCTCTTCCGCTCCTTACTCTAAAGGCTTCCTTTCCATTTTTCTTCTATGTTCTCTTTATAATTTTCCCTTATTTCCTTTCTCCCTCTCCTATCCCCTATTTCTCTTCTCATTTGAACATTTTCTTTGCATTTCCCAATACCTACTATACATTTTGGTCCTTGTTTGCACTTTTTGTTTCTCAAACCAGAGAAACAATGTGGTATTTCAACATATGTGTCAGATTTATTTCACTTAAGAGTATGATTTCAAGGTGTGTCCATTCAGCTAGCAATGTCTCAAGCCTATCCTTCTTTATGGCATAGTAGTACTCTATTATAGAAAAACCCCACATCTTCTTTATCCATTAACCTGTTTATGAACATGCCAATTGGAGTTCTATATGCGTCACTTATGGCACATTTTTTCTCCTGGTTGGGAAGTTTTCTGGCATTGCTTCTGTGAGCAGGCTTTCTGTTTGCACTATCTCCTTTTTCACTAAATGAACAATTCTGTTAATTCATCTTTGCCTCATCTAGAAGCTATTATATTGCCTTTTCATGGTCCCTTGCTATTTTTAAAAAAATCTTTCTTCTCATAGTTGCTAATTGCAGTCCTGTCTTCTAGATCTGACCTGTCCTCACTCTGGCTCATTCTGCTGCATAAAATTTCAGTGGAATTTTTAATCTCCTGGGTAATGTGGAATCTGTTTCATGGATTCTATTTCTTTCCTATGTAGGGCATTCATGGTTTCCATCATTTTTCTATGTTCTTCTTCTTCCTCTCTTTCTTTTTTTTCAGACAAGGTCTCGCTTTATAGTTCAGGCTGGCCCTGAGCTCACAATGTAGCCCAGGCTGGCCTTGAACTCACAGAAATCCTGTCTCTGCCTCCCGAGTGCTCGGATTACGGGCGTGAGCCACCACGCCCGGCACTGTGGTGTGTGGTACTGACTGCTGGTGGGCGTGAGTTATCATGCCCAGCATTGTTGTATGAGGTTACTGGGGATCAAACTAGGGACATTGCGCTTGCAGGGCGGGTGCTGGAATCACTGAGCTAAATACCCGGCCCTATGTTCTTCTTAAAAAAAAAAAAATCTATATGTGCTCTACAGTCACTAACCATATATTGCATTCTGGTCACTGTATCTGTAGTTATCTGAGAAATTATTTCTGATTTGATTTTTCTAGAACCTCCTTCATCTGTTGCATTACTTCCACGGTTACCACTTCAGAGAGTTCAGGTGGATGGCTTTCAAATTGTTCTACCTCATTGGCCCCTGTGTTTACCTTTGGTGAGCTGAAAGTCTGGAGTTGCATCTTGCTTCTCATTTTCTATTTACTTTTAGTTTAATTCCTGAGTTGTAAATTACTTATGGCAGGTAGTTTTACTCTTAGTAGTATGTAGAACCTTTAAAAAAATGACTGCTTCTTAGACATGTCTCTGTTGGCTTTTGGATTTTGTGTCTATTGCACGATCCTACCTCTTCAATTTACTGGGGACAAGAAATTGCTGTCTGTTTGGGCCAGCCTCTAGTTCTTTGGCACCAGCCAATGGTGTTGTCTATAACCCTTAGGCAACCTCAGTCATAGCACACTAGGAAGGACAACTGATTAGAACAATTATGTCACTTTGGCTAAAGCAGTACAGTGGACAATAACAATAGCACAGAATGCGACAGCCTATGCTAACTGTTAATATGCCACCTTTAACCATACGAGCTATATTTGCAGGTATATAACAAAATCTAAGGTGAACCAGGAAATTGTATGCAGTAAATATGCCCTCAATATAATTTTACCCTGGGGCAGAACATCTATAAAGAATTTGTGGGGATTTAGAGAGACAGAAGGAGAGGAAGAGATTAGAAGCAAAGCTGGAGGAAGAAAGAAGATTCTGTGAACTTTGGGAAACTGATAAAGAGGAGAGGAGGGAAAGAGAGAAGTAATCACAACAGGAGGGAAAGAGAGAAAGAAGTAATCATAACAAAAGCAGAACAGAACAATAACAAAAAACTAGAAACAATGCTCATACTCACATAAATAGAACAAATGATTAAAAAAAGAAAAAATATACACTTCACAAGGCAGTACGGGCATATTTATTTATTATTCAGTATAATCCAACTATTGCTACCATGCTGCTTTTTTTTGTTGTTGTTGTTCCAGGGGTCAAACTCGGGAGCCTGCGCTTGTGAGGCAGGCACCAGAACCACTGAGCTAAACCCCCAGTCCTATACAGATATTGCAAGGAGACTTGCACTGCATTGTGAAACTGGAGTCCTCTAAGCTTGGATTTCTTTCTCAGAGATGGAATCCATCCTATATCTAAATGTCACTGGCTCTATTTGAACCATTTTGTCATTGTCAGTGCTTGGGAATCAGCACAAAAGCTCACATTTTGCTATTGTAATCGCTGTGAGTAATAAAGTCCTTTGTCTCTGCGCTAGAGTCTCAGGATATGAAATTATGGCCAGCTAGCTATTTCAAGCCAGGTAAAGTTTAAGGCCTTTCACTGATTTTCATGCCATTCAGAAACTACCTTATTTTTAATGCTTTCCATGGGTTAAAGCTTTTCACCAAGTGAACCTAGCATAATTCTATTCCGTATCACCCACAATAAAGGGCCAATGTGGGACTCAGGTGACATTTGCTGTGTCTCATAGCTCTGTCCTTTTTAGTGGGCTTATCCCCGCTCTTTAAATGCCCTCCCCAAGGGGGAAAAGTCACCCCAATAAGTCTCTTGGTGTTGTATCCTGCCTCACCCAGTAGCCAGTACTTGGTCTTTTGTCCAACCATTGCCCCTCAGTAGCCATTCTGTACCATACCTTCAAGGTGAGTTCTTGTTGAACCCAAACACCATATAGACATTCGCTTACTTCCAAGCGTTCAGAGAAAGCTGACTCATCCACACCTTCAGAGGTGAAGTTAATTGGTCTAAGTGTAACTCATTCATTCCCTTTGCCAAAAGAGTAAATCTGGCTAATGACATTTTAAGTGTGCGAGAAAGAGATTCTCTGAAATGTTACCTTTCTCTCTTGAAAACCACAAAAATAAGCATATGCTATCTCTGTATGTGATGCTCAGAACATCTCTAACTATCTTACTCTCCACCCGAAAACAAAACCAGAAATTCAGCATGGCGGAACAGGGAAAAGACGCCTGTGGAGTGCTGATCAGTTAATATACTGCAGATATACTGTTGTCTCTCCCTCTGGGCTTTCTGTTCAGTGAGAAAATGCATTTCCTAAATGTCTAAGTCCTTTTGAGTAAGTCATTTAATTACTCGTTAGCGAATATTAAGCAAAGTTCTGTTAACCCTGCTAATACCTTAAATGAGTTTGTGTATTTAAGGCCCAAAACTGTTGTTTTGGGTGCTGGAGATTGATCGTGGGGTTTTGAACCTGGTAAGTTTTGTGCTGTACCACTGAGCTACACCTGCAGCCTCTTAATATGTAAGGCTTATAACAAATCTGTCATTTATAATTTCTTTCATTTTCTATGTAAGAAAACTAAGATATAGGAGCTTAAACATCTGTGTAAGTCATATATCTAGGTAAGTGATAAAACTTGGCTTTGATTCCAGCTCTGGCTCAGAATCCACAGCATTAATCACTGCTTTATTATTTCACACTATGCTGTCTCCTGGAGCCTAAAATATTCCAACTGATATTTGGCATATTGCTCAGGGCTTCCTTAAGGAGACTGAGGCTTTAGACTCCTTTGACCCATGAGCCATGCCTGAAGACCTGCTTCAACTCGGGCCCACCTGCGGGGTCCGCTGCTGACCAAGGACAGAAGGCCAGACATTGACATCGAACGTCATGTCCTATTTGAACACTGCAGAAGGCAGCAACAGGTTGATATGTGAACTTTTTCTCACATTCCACACATTTCAATCACCCTGACCCAGTGAACCTATTTAAAGGGAGCTATTGTGTGGGCAGAATCCCGCGTTTCAGGGGAGAGTTCTTCTGTCCTTACTCTCTGGCTGGTTGTCAGCAGCTGGAAGCCTTTACAATTGTCTTTTTCTTGTCAAGAAAATTAACAAGTGGCTCTCAAGTCTGTCTCACAAATTCTATATAGTACGCCAGCTTTGTGTATCTAGCCAAGCTTTCTCTATTGAAGCTTATATAACTAAGATATTTCTGCCCTTGCACAACATGATTATATATTCTTTGGGTAATCAGCAGTTACCCAGTATTGTATGATACGGGAATGGAAGGCGTGTAATTGTCAGACAGGATCAACAGATTTACCTCTGCTTCTCCTGCTCTTTGTCCCGGAATCTCCTTTCTCCTGTTTTCATTGCTCAGTTTTGTCTGCTGATCTCATTCTACCCAACCTGTGGTTAGTAGGATATCTGGATTTTGCACAGGAACAGATTTTCTTGCCAACTTTCCCATCCTCCACTCTCACTACTACTTCCAGCAAATTATCCAATTTATTTCCAGAATTATATTTTAAAATAATCAGAACAACCAGGGAAAAGGTGAAAAGCCTTCTCCACTGAGGTAGAGTGAGTTCAGCACCAGCCTGGGCTACCTCGCGAGTTCAGGGCCACTGAGGTAGAGGTTATCATCGGGTGGCTCTGTTTGATTAAATTGGGTGTCTATGTTGCCTCATCCTGCGATAACATTCCTGTGACACTGATCTGTCTGAGGACATCTCCTAAGAAATAAGAATAATAGTGTGCAACTCTTTCCCAGTTTTTTGAACCAGAAAGTTTGTTGTCTTGAATGAAATAAAGATGGAAAAGCTTCACATCAGAGAAATTTAAAAATGTCATAAGATCTCTTTAGATCTGAAAGAAAGATTTGGTACTGTGAAATAGGAAGAAAATGTTCAAAAGGAAAAAGGAAATGAGAGTTATGAGAAGGTAATGAAGGAAAATAAAAATTTTGATGGTTTAAAACAAAGAAAAAAGGAAACAAAGCCCGTGTGTATAGGGGAGTGGGGGATTGTACGGAGGGCAGGGGATGGGGAAAACGGAGAATCAAGGTGTGTCATACATAGGTAAAAATCCTCAATGTTGAATGTGATCATAATATATATAAAAAACATACCAATAAAATGAATTTAAAAATAAAAAAATAGATTTGTTTTGTTTTCCCTAAATTCTTTTGTAATATAAGCACAACTGTAGCAGTCCTTTAAGCAGATCTGAAATGAAGTGGATGGTCCAAATGTATATGAATTTAGCGCTGAAAAGTATGAAGCCATTTTTCCCAACTCACATTGGGCTTTTAAAATAAAAGAAGTAAGAGCTGGGCATGGTGGCTCATGCCAGGAATCCCAGCATTGGAGAGGCAGAAGCAGGAGGATTGCTGTGAGTTCAACGCCAACCTGGGCTACATCGTGAGTTCAGGGCCAGCCTGAACTATAAGGTGAGACTCTGTCTCAAAAAAAAAGATAAAAGTAAGAACTTTGAGGGCCGGGGATTTAGCTCAGTGGTTCCAGTGCCTGTCTTGCAAGCGCAAGGACCAGGGTTTGATCCCCGGTAACCACATACCATACTGGGCATGGAGACTCACACCCAGCAGCAACCAGTACCACATACCACAGTGCCGGGCGTGGTGGCTCACGCTTGTAATCCCAGCACTGGGAAGCAGAGGCAGGAGGATTGCTGTGGTGTGAGTTGGAGGCTGAGCTCAGGGCCAGCCTGAACCACAAAGCGAGACCCTGTCTCCAAAAACCTAAAAAAAAAAAAAAAAGTAAGAACTTTGAGAAATTTCATTTCTCTATAGATAGTTGTAGAAGAGGATGCTCATAGGTTATAGCTTGAAAAATTATTTATATTTGAAGATTTCAAATATAATCTCTCGAGAAAAAATATAGAAAAATGGTAATAAGAATGAGGGAAAAGCAAAAGTATAATTATGAAAGGTTTATATAGTCTATTAAAATAATTTGCCTCTGAGACTTCTTCTTGTTTCTTAATGAAATAGTTCAATATCAAGGTGATGGTGAGCGTGATGTGTTTATCTTTTGGAAATAAAATTCCAGTCTTCATTTTATAGATACAAAGCATTTATTTAGTTATTCTTGTTTGGAGGTTCTGGCAGGGGAGTGCAGCTACACTTACACCCTTGACTAAGGAAACAGTCCTCTTCTATTGAGGGTTGGTCACCTTCTTCAGCTGAGCGCACGCCTTTGGGAGGGACATACAAGGGGCTGTGAAGGAGAAAGGGGACACTCACCTAGCCAGCCAGGTCCACTGACTCAACCCTGGCCATCAGTGGGAGGAAAGATGTCACAGCCAGATCTCCCTCACATCCTACTCACTGATTCTTGTAATAGTGAGTATTATAAGTAAAATACTTATTTTTAGTATGATGTGCTGTACAGTATACTATAGGTAGCATACTAGTATTCTTTCTGATTTTAAAAACAACATATACTTACTATAGAGAAATTTAAAAACACTTCTTTATTCAAACACATGTTTTTGAGCTCCTATTAGACATAGGAAACAGGACTATAATCAGTATCAAACAAAAGCTGCCATAGTCTCTGTTCTCATGGAGTTTAGAGTTGAATATAAAGCACCCAAAGGAGAAGTCATGCATTTATTCATTCAATATTGAACATGTTTTATGCTCAAATGAAAATCACCTATAATTCAGAACTTAGAGTTCAATACTATATTTTGATAATAATGTAGGGAAACAGTAGGTAGGAAATTTTATTAGTTAGATGAGTAGAAATAGAACTGTATCTTGACCACTTCTTGAATGAATGAACTGTTGGATTCTTAAAACTAACTTCATAAAACAAGTCATTATTTCTTCCAAGAAATTGCCTAAACATTCACTTTCTAGGTAAATAGGAAGCCTGATAGCTTCCCCTGAGGATTCGTCCTCTTGTTGAGAAGTCCACAAAACCAGGGCCTCGAAGCATGACAAAGGCCAGTTTCTTCTTGAGACACCGCACCGTTGTCCCACAGCATCCTCTAACACAGAGAGGGCCCTGTGTGACCCTGCAGCAGTGTTTGTCTACCTATGACCTGGTGCTCTCCTGACCCAGATAACCACTTGGTTTGCTCAGATCTTGCAGAAAGCCAAGGACAGCAAGTGCTCCCTTTATCTTCACTCTGAGTGTTGTGTTTTGTAAATTTCCAGACTGTATGGACATCCACTTTTTGGGGCATCTGCCAATCTCAGAAGAGATGAGCCCTGACCTTACTGCTTTCCCTCAGATTCACCTAGAAAATTTTTTTTTTTTTTTTTTTTTTTTAGATTTTTTGAGACAGAGTCTCGCTTTGTGGTTCAGGCTGGCCCTGAGCTCAGCCTCCAACTCACATCACAGCAATCCTCCTGCCTCTGCCTCCCGAGTGCTGGGATTACAGGCGTGAGCCACCACGCCCGGCACTGTGGTATGTGGTGTTGGTTGCTGCTGGGGTGAGTCTCCACACCCAGTATCATTATGTGGTTACCGGGGATCGAACTCGGGCCCTTGCGCTTGCGAGACAGGCGCCGGAACCACTGAGCTAACTCCCCGGCCCCTAGAAAAAAAATTTTCAACTAACAGTGAAACATATTTACTCAATTGAATACACACACATTTGTGTACAGTTTGAAATAAAATTTTGATGAAATTTACCCTCCCCACATATGGGAAGGGTAAAAACACTATCTTCTTTTTTCTGTTACGTCATTCTATTAAAACATACACAATGTGTCAGGACATGAGTCTGTACCTGTAGTCCCTGGGAGGCTAAGGCAGGAGACCACAAGTTTGAGGCCATCCTGAGTGACATAACATACCTTGTTTCAAAAAAACAAATACTGACTGTGATTCATGAATAGTTTAAGACCTATAACTTGAAAAATACTGACCTAAACTTTGGCCAAGTTTTCTACTTAAATCTCCAGGTCACAAAGGTTCTGATTATGCCCCATTTCCTGGACAACAGAAGTAAAGGTAAGGTGCTGTAAGATGACTGCTCTAAGAACCACTGAGCCACTTCAGTGTTTCCCTGTAACTGACTCTTCAGGAAAAACCCAACCCTGCTCTTGTACAGAGATTTCAAGGCACTGTAATATCTCATCAACACAATGAAGTTGCCAGCAAAGAGAAAACACAACTTCAGCAGCAGAAACATCAACAACTAACAAGCATAGGGCAATATTTTAAAAAATGACATAGAGGCTAGGGATGTAGCTTACAGGTAGAGTGCTTTCCTATCATATAGTATGAGTTCAATCCAAGTTACAAAACAACTCCAGCAACATTATTATATAGGATAATGTTTAGGATCAAACTAGTTACCCTTGAGGCATACTGACCGGAAAGGAACATGAGAAGGCTTCTATATCTTGATCTATCTATTAGTTATGTGGGAGAATATAGTTTGTGTAGCTTCAGTATATTAATCAATCCTCAAAATGATAGTAGGAACCTAGATGCCCATAAAATATTAAAAGGATGAATATACTGTAGAATATTCACACAATGGAATACTGAACAGTAAGATAAAGAACAATTTATATTTACATGTAACAGATGAATCTTAGAACAGAAAGTTGAAGAAAGATGCCAGATATAAAATAGTACACACTGCATGATTCACTGACATTCGATACAAAGTTGACAAAGCTAATGCATATCTGCGTCATAGTTATAGAAGGGGCCTACAAGAAGATCTGGAGACAGGAAATGATTGAGATGAGGCTCACGTGGGTGTACTCGGTTTGTTCAAGATAGTTTAAAGCTGCCATAGCTTTATGAGAAAATGATTATTGCTATTTCTATTTGAAGATAGGGACTCTGGGGTTCAAAAAAGTTGACAATTTGGGTAACGTTGCACATTTCTTAAGTAACAAGGCTGTAATAGGACCATGATCTCTACCTCCAAGGCCCAGGAGCAGACCCATTGTAAGGAGTGACATCAGAGTAGAAATGAGTTTCCTTGAACTGAGTAAAGGAACTCCATACTGGTCTTTTTTCTCTTTCCATTAAGGTTATCATCATCATCATCATTTTTGAGACAAGGTCTCACTTTGTAGTTCAAGCTGACCCTGAGCTCACTATGTAGCCCAGGCTAGCCTTGAACTCTTAGCAATTCTCCTGCCTCTGCCTCCCAATGCTGGGATTGTAGGCATGAGCCCCATGCCTGGCCTCTAGTATGTGGTACCAGGGATTGATCTCAGGACCTTGTGCTTCCAGGTAGACTCCGGAACCATTAAGCTAAATCCTTGGCCCTTTCATTAAGTTTATTAATACATTTTAGGTATGCATCATGACCACATTCATCACTGGGAATTTGTACCTGTACATGGTACATCTGGGTCCCCCCCCCTCTCCCCTTCCATCCCTTCAACCCTTCCACTCCTCCTGATTGACAAAAATCTTTGTATTTTTTTTCCATCTTTTCTCCTATTTTTCCTTTCCTCTACCCTCACTCTGTACTTCTTCTATTTTGGACCATTTTTTCTTATTTCACATTATATATTATACATTTTGGTTCTCATTTACACTTTATTTTTCTCACACCAGAGAAACTCTTCAGTATTTACACACATGCCTTATTTATTTCAATTAAAAGTATGGCCTCAATTTGTATCCACTTAGCTATAGATGTCTCTACTTTGTAATTCTTTATGGCTGACTAGTACTCCATGTTATAAAACCACCACATCTTTTTTATCTAGTCAACAGCTGATAGGAATTTGGCTATTACAAACTGTGCTATTATAAACATGGGCGCACATATATATCTGTGGTCTGATGCTTTTTAATTCTTTTGGGAAGATACCCAGCAGGGGAATAGCTTGGCAAAATGAGAATAGTTTGGTCAAATTCCTCAAAAAAGGATTACTTTTTTGAGGAATCTCTATACTGATTTCCACAGTGACTGTACCAACAGTGGAGAAGTGTTCCTTTCTCCCCACCAGCATTTGTTACTGGTTGATTTCTGATAGCAGCCATTTTTTTCTGGAGTAAGGTAGAATCTCAGTGTTGTTTTCATTTGCATTTCTCGAATGCCCAGTGATGTCTAACATTTCTTCATATGTTTATCTGCTGCTTCTACGTCATCTGAGAAATGTCTGTTCATTTCAGATGCCCATTTTTGATTGGATGAATTTGGGAAGTCTAATTTTTTAAAGTTCTTTATATATTGTAGGTAGTAGTCCTTTCTCTGAGAAACAGTTGGTAAGAGTTTTTTCCCACATTGTAGTTTGTCTTTTCTCTCTGTTGGTGGTTTCTTTTGCTGTGTGGAAGCTGTTTAATAAGATGAGGACCCAGTTGTAGATTCTTTGCACTAGTTCACATGCAGCTGAAGTTTTGAAACTTGCCTATCTCTTCCAGAAGATTATGCCAATTTCTTCTAGCAGGATTAATATTTCTGTTTTAATATTTAGGTCTTTGATCTATTTTGATTTTAGCTTAGTGCATGGTAAGAGATATGGATCTAGTTTTAATCTTTGGCAAGTTGAAACAGTTTTTCCAGCACCATTTGTGAAAGAAGCTATCTTTTCTCCATTGAGAGGGTTTGGTTTCTTTGTCAAAGATGAAGTGGCTGAGTATGTCTGCAGTTGTCCCTGCATCTTCTAGTCTGTTCTGTTGATCTTCAATTCTATTTCTTTGTCAGTACCATGCTGTTTTAATCACAGTAGCTTTGTGGCATAGTTTCATGTTAGATATTGTGATACCCAATGTAGTGTCTTTGTTGCCTAGAATTGCTTTGGCTCTTCTAGGTTCATACTGGTTTATTATTTTTTTTTATGACTTATACTAGTACTGTGGCACAAAAAAGCACGTATGCAATTATTCATTGACACTAACTTTCCTTCTTTGACTTAAGAATTACACAGAGGTGTGTTGTTAGCTTTCAATTGTTTGGAAAATGTGTTAATCAGCTTTCCATTGATGCCAAGAAAAATAATATAAAGAGGGAAAGATTTACTTTGGCTTATGGTTTCACAGGTATCAGTCCATAGTGAACCTGCTCTATTGTGTGTGGAGGAAAGATTTATTTGGCCTTTTGGTTTCAGTCTCTGCTGAGCTTCCTCCATTGCTTTTAGGCTTGTGGCAAAGCAGAAATAGCGTGGTAGGTGTGCATGGGCAAGGCAAGCTGCTCACCCAATGCAGCCAGGAAGAAGAAAGGGTGAGTGAGCCGGAAAGCCTGTGCTAGTGAGCTTCCTCTTTCTATTTTTCTTTCTTCCAGGCTCCCACGCTATTAGGTGGGTGCTGCTCCCATTTCAGTGGACCTCCCACATCACTTTGCTGTAACAGTCACACCCAGAAGTGTATTTTACTAATTTCATAGGTATTTCCTAATCCTGTCAAGTTGACAACCAAGATTAACAGAGATTTCTTTCGTAACTTTGTATTTTTGATTTCCAGTTTGACCTCACCGTTTTTGGAGAACACATTTGTATATTTTCAATTCTTTTAAAAAAATTTAGGTGTGTCTTGTGGCCTAGGATATAGTCTATCTTGGTAGAAGTCCCATGGGTATGTATCTTACTACTTTTGAATGTAGTGTTCTATAAATGTTTATAGACTTTGTTAGTTGATCATGTTGATTTTTTTCTGTATCCTTGATATATATTTTTTATCTAATTGTTTTATCTATTTTCAAGAGAGGGGTGTCGAGGTCACCATAGTAATTGCAGTCCTGTCTATTTTTCCACTGAGATCTATTGATTTCTACCTCAATATTTTGTAGCTGTTATATTTGTGTATATATTTGTTTTAAGGACTAAGGTGAAAAGAAGCTTTGCCCTAATAAAAGGTGAAAAGAAGCTTTGATGAAACAGAGGAATGAACTTTATCCCATCGGGTGACAAGCTAAATGACTGTGCAAGGCACTGCAGGTACAAAGGGCAGTGCTTGCTTCACTGGATAAATGGTCATTCACTGGGCAACTTTCACTCTATTTTTTTCTGACTGAAACTCTGGTATGCACGTTTTAGTAGAAGTTTCTAAATTCTCCAGTGTTGCTTACTGTCATGATTAGTTTAAACTAGTGAGCTGCAAGATTCTCAATAAGTTCTTAAAAGTGAATTTTAAATGTGAGCTGATTTACTTAACTCTTATAATTTAAGAACAACAACAACAAAAAAAATTAAAAATCTATTTTACCACCCCTACTTTCACATAAGAGTATTGGTACATTACAAAGCTATAATCCTATAGATGTAATCCATATTTTTCAAAAGGTGACTTTCTTTTTCACAATACTGACATAATTAATGTTTTTTATACAAACATGTATGTAAAGTATGCTATCCATCACTTTTCTGCCTCTTTGTGTATTATACTCTTTTATAGAAAATGAGTTTAAACCAGACAGAATATTTGCAATGAAGTAAGAAGAAAGACCTGGATAGTAGGAATTGAATGCCTTAGTGTTTCATCATGAGGTTTATCCTCAAACCTTCCTTTAAAGAATTTATCTCAATAGGGGCTTGAGTAAAATAGGAGGAACATACCACCTTATGCAACTCTTACATGTGGCTTGGCAGCTCCTGCCTCACTGTGCTGCTTGTGTTGCCATGGTCAAAGCCTCCCAGTGCAGCCACCTCTTCCAGGGCTTCTGTGACACAGGCACCTGCTCCATAGGAGTAGTTACGTCTCTTAGTGTGACCCTTTGTCCAAAGAGGGAAAAATATCCATAGATAACTATTTTCCTCCCTTGAGTAGATATTTTTGAGGCATATTTAATAAGAATTCTCAAAAGATTTTCAAAACTAATTAGTCACGTAGGAATAAGCCACACTGTGGGAGTAATACTTTCTCAGATTGGTTTTCTTCCTTTCCCTCTTCACTCTGCCCTCATGCTGTATCACAAGCAATATATTATGTCAACTAATCACACACAACCGTTGTCTCAGGCTGTGCTCATGGGGGAATGGAACACAATCTTTCTCCTCCAGCATTCTCCTCTAGACTTATAGATAGCTATTTGTTTGCCAGTGGTAATGAACTTACTAAGGCCATCTGTCAAAGTAATCTCAACTATTTTTTTCCCTAATTCACTGATCTTATTCTTAGCAAAGCTTCCAATAAACTACCATTGACAATCATCGTTCATTTTTCTTGTATTTCTTTGTGTTAAGTTTCATATATCTCCCTGAAGATACCCCACAAATTGATTAAGTGACTCAGCCTGCAGATCACAACACTTATTTTGTCATAAAGGAGAATAAACATGGCTATATAACACTTATGTTTATTCTTTGGAATATTTCTATTGATGAATTATCAATTTTAAGTTTATGTTATTATATTAAACAATGAGCACTTAACAGGAAAAAATTACAAAAATAAAATATTAAATTTTAAATATTTATTGTTTATTCAAAAAGGATTAAAAGTTTCAAAGTTGACTGTTTTTGGTGTACAAAGACAAAACAACAGAAATGAATTTTATATGAACTACAGTAAAAATACCTGTAGCACACTACAAAAAACTAATCTTGTGCCAGAGACTTAGCTCTGTGGTTCTGGCCCGAGTCTTGCAAGAACAAGATCCCAAATTCAGTCCTCAGTAACCATATACAACAATGCCGGGCATGGAGACTCACACCCACCAGAAATCAGATCACATACCACAGTGCCGGGTATGGTGGCTCACACCCGCAATCCCAGCACTCAGGAGGCAGAGGCAGGAGGATTGCTTAGTTCAAAGCTGAGTTCAGGACCAGACTGAACTACAGAGCGAGACCCTGTCTCAAAAAACTAAACCACCCCCCAAATCAAAAACCTAATCTTTACTTTAATTATCACATGTGAGACAGTCTTCCCCCATGAGAGCTGTACATTCCATGCACGAATATCATTTACACTGATAGCACATGTATTTTTTTTTCCAGGCCTTTTTTGTAGGACAGACTTGATATCTCACCAGTCTTTCTTTTGTCATGAAGTCCTTACATTATATAATATGTAGTTAACAGGAACATAAAATATCAATAAAGTGTTCAATTATAATATGTTACACATTTATAATAAATATCAACATTTTCATACCTGCTGTGTACTTGCTTATAATACCTAAAAGATAACATCAGAAGTAAAAACCTGTGTGAACTACAATGAGAATACCAACAGAACTCTACAGCAAAAACATTTGTTGCTTCAGTTGTCACATCCAGGGCCTGACCCACACATGACAACTGCATGATCCATGCATGTGCCTCTCTTACATTGACAGCACATGTGCCTAGCTTCCTTTCCTTTGTGACAGGCCACCCACTATTGTCACCTCTCTTCTCTTCCTGTTTTGTCAGGAGCTTCCTAGTATACTGTAAAATGTGCATTTAGCAGAGAAGTAAAAAAAATCAATAAAATATCAAATACTAATGAGTACTTAGAATAGACATCAATATTGTCACATCAGCTATTTACAGAAACCTAAAAGAACTTCAGAAATAAAAACCTGGAGCTGGGGATTTAGCTCAGTGGTTCTGGCATCTGCTTGGCAAGTGCGAGGTCCTAAATTGGATCCCTGTAACCACACACCACAATACTGGACGTGGTGACTCACACCTGTAATCCTAGGACTTGGGAGGCAGAGGCAGGAGGGTTGCTGTGAGATTCACACCTGTAATCCTAGGACTTGGGAGGCAGAGGCAGGAGGGTTGCTGTGAGATTCACACCTGTAATCCTAGGACTTGGGAGGCAGAGGCAGGAGGGTTGCTGTGAGATTCACACCTGTAATCCTAGGACTTGGGAGGCAGAGGCAGGAGGGTTGCTGTGAGTTCAAGGCTGGCCTGGGGTACATAGTGAGTTCAGGGCCAGCTTGAACTACAAAGCAATACCCTGTCTAAAAAAAAAGGAAGGAAGGAAGGAAGGAAGAAAGATAGAAAGAAAGACAAGCCTATGTGAATTACAATGAAAATGCCAAAGGAACACAACAACAAATACAATCTTTGTTTCCATTGTCATACCCAAGGCAGTCCACACACATGAAAGCTGTATGTTCCATGCATGAGTATCATTTACACTGATAGTGCATCTGGGTTTTTTTGTCTGTTCTTGAGGGTACAGTTGACATCTTTTGTGTTTTCCTGCTGTTGTAGTGGGTCTCTGGAATGCTGCACCTACTTATTTACTTGTCAGCTCACCAGTGTGCTCCATAATTTTTTGGAATGCTTTCCCAGAAACATCTTGCTTTTCTTCTGTTGTAAATGATCTCTTATGAGTTCCTGTCCCAGTCCTTTAAGAAAACTTCTCCACAGTTTTTTACACTTGTTATTTTCTTTGTAAACTATCAAACTATTTATGCCATATGTATTTAGAGTTGAGTAAAACATGATTAGCCAATGCATTGTTTTTTATATACCGTATATAAACCACATTGTGTTTTTTATCTACCATAGTTGCTGCATCGTTATATACCATAGTTGCTGATACTATAGTTGCTGCATAACTTATCAACGACATGTACTCTGCCTTTGGTTTTGTTGTAGAAAGTTTCAGTTCAGGCTTCTGTTTTGTTGATATTTTCCTATCAAATTTCCATCATGTTGTAATGTTGATATCAGCAATACCAGTTTGTTTTTCTGTGCCATATATAAGATCAATATAAATCTTTGTCCAAAGGTTGTACTATATAATATTCCATTTTGAAATTGCAACATTTCATTAGGAATTTCTGTTCTGTTCCTTTGTACAGTTTGTGCACTGGTCCACTTGTACCCTGTTAGCAAATGTGATATCAATTGGAAACTGGTAAACCAATTGCTGTTTGCCACATTCTGATTAGTTTAGGAGATGAGCAACAAGTCTGTTCACAAAATAATACAGTTTATTACTATACAAATAAGAACCTGATGGCTGACTGAGTCCCAAGATAAGTTTCTAAACTGAAAGCATAATAAGTTTTTGTTTTTGTTTTTTTGAGACAGGGTCTCGCTTTGTAGTTCAGGCTGACCCTAAGCTCAGCCTCAAACTCATATCACAGGAATCCTCCTGCCTCTGCCTCCCGAGTGCTGGGATTACAGGCTTGAGCCACCACGCCCGGCACTGTGGTATGTGGTACTGATTGCTGCTGGGTGTGAGTCTCCATGCCCAGTATTGCATGTGGTTGCTGGGATTGAACCCGGGCCCTTGCTCTTGCAAGACAGGTGCCAGAACCACTGAGCTAACTCCCTGGCCCCATAATAAGTTTTAATATCTACAATGGTATTAAGTTTTTACGCCTTATTTTGACTCATTGCTTTTCCCTAAGTCTTTTACATTCCTGTGATTACCATGAGAAAATCCCTGCAAAGTATAGCAGAATGTTTCTGTTGTGGAATATAGAGCCTTTTATTTTTATTTCAGCCTCTGTGTGTTTCACAGCATCTTGTAGCATTTCGTCTAGTACAATTTCTAACACCGAATGGCAGTGCTGGAATTCTGTCCAGCATGTTTCATTCCTGCCAAGATCCTCACTATATTTTTGGACGTAGTTCTCATATTGGACCATTCCACTTTGTTTCATGACCATTTTTCAACATTTTAACTAATCAAATACATACTCGCACTGTCATCTACTTTATCATCTGAATCAAGGAGTCTGCATTCCCTGAGCTTATATCAGTTCACTTCACTATCACAAAAGCTTTGGCCCACAGGGCCGTTGTCAAAGTCCTCCTCCTCCTCCTCCTCCTCCAACTAGATCACTCTTCTGTTATGAAAACATTACTGATGATCCATAATGAATCCTCTTTATCCTCTATACATAAGTAATTGTATGATTTACTTTTGACCTCTCAAACTTGCAAACCTGGGTTTTCATGTGCCATTGTACTGAACTGGTCTACTTCTATGAAAAGTCAAAATAAAAAAAATAAAAAGTATATATATATTAGAGTGGATTATGTGTATTATAATCTCTGGTATTCTGGTAAACATACATAAAACCTGTCAGATGGAGCATAATGTGAGTGTAAATTCTGGTTTGACACTTTTGTACAGGTGCACACACCTTGCCTCTCATCATTCCAAATGCATAAGCACAAAGATTACTTCCTATGTCCCTCAGGCAAAGGTACTGAGACACACAGCCAACTACTATAATGCTAAAGTCAAAATTTTCAGTAGAAAAGTAAGGGGTGGGTTGTAGAACCCAGTGTGATGCTCCAAGTGATAAAAGAGATCTGAGTAATGCCTATTAAGGTGGGTTGTCTCGGCGGGGACCTTGTGCATATTAATCCATGACCAGCCTATCAGGATACAAGAAATTAGTATTGATGGTCCATGAGGAGACCACACTTGGAGGAAGGTAAGCAGGTTTTCAGAGACAAAACTATAAGGCTTTTCTTTGCTAAACTTCCTCAAGTACTCTTCATTTGACTACTCCTCCAACTGCATCTGTAAGTAGCTAGTTTTTATTCCTTTTTTCTTTCCTTCCCTCTTTCTTATTCTCTCTTTCTCCTCCTTTCCTCCCTTCCCTTTCTTTCCTTCCTTTCTTCCTGTCTCTATTTCATTTCTCTGTGATAGAAAAATTCACAACACATTTTTAAAATAGTACTCTCAGATTCATGTTTTTAAGATATATTCATGAACTCTAGGCTTTTAAATGCAATAGTAAGAAAGGTAATGAAATCTGAAGAAAATCCTTCTTTAGAGTGGAGATAGTTTGGTAACTTGTTAATACATTTTACTAGGACAGTTCACAACACAGCTTTTAAAAGTATTTATTTATATTTTAACGGACACATAAGAATTGTACATATTCATGGGGCACAGTGTGAAAATTTGCTACATGCATATAATGTGCAGTGCTCAAACCAGAGTAGGTAGTATATCTACCTCTTTAAACATTTATTGTTTCTTTTTCTTTTTCTTTTCAGTTTTTTGAGATAGGGTCTTGTTTGTAGTTCAAGCTGGCCCTAAACTCACTATATAGCCCATGCTACCCTTGAACTCACAGCAATCCTCCTGCCTCTGCCTCCTGAGTTTTGGAATTACAAGTGTGAGTCACTATGCCCAGCATTGTGATATGTGGTGCCAGGGATTGAACCCAGGACCCAGAGCTTGCCAATTGAGATGCTGGAACCACTGAGCTAAATCTCTGGCCCCATTTATCATTTCTTTATGATGAGAACCTTTAAATTCTTCTCTTATAGTTACTTATAAAATAAATAATAATGATAAATCATAGTCACCCTACTGTGCTGTAGAACACTAGAACTTATTCCTCCAGTGTAATTGTCTTCCCTTTATCTCTCCTCTTTCCTTGATTTCTAGCAACTGATTACTCGTAGGCTTTATTTTCACAATAACTCAGGCTTGCTCTGGCTCTTCAGGGCTCTCCTCTGATCTTCTCCCTTGTTGGCCTGACAGTTACTACATCACGATGGCTCTATATACTCCTTGAACTTCCACTTCTGCTGAGCTCACTTTCATACAGATTTGAGAAAAATGTTGTGGTGGTGGGGACACAGAAAGAGGCATTTGTATCATTTTTCATCGTTTTGTGCCATGTCATGTCGTAACCTGTCCAATACTTCCCTAAAGAAGTCTTCTTCATTTATATTTTCATTTATTTAATTTTTGGCACTGGGGAATGAACTCAGTACACTGCTCGTACATGCTAGGCAAGAAGCCTACCACTGAGGTACACTCCTATGCTAATAAGCCCTCCTTGACAAGGCTTAGAAAACTCATGTTGTTTCCTTTGTAATTCTTATCTTGATTCCAAAGTGTTCAGAAAATATGTAAAATTACTATGGGCATCTCCTCACATTTCTTATTATGATAAAATAGAATTTTTTTTTTAGGTTTTTTTGAGACAGAGTCTCGCTTTGTAGTTCAGGCTGGCCCTGAGTTCAGCCTCAAACTCACATCACAGCAATCCTCCTGCCTCTGCCTCCCAAGTGCTGGGATTACAGGCGTGAGCCACCACGCCCGGCACTGTGGTGTGTGGTACTGGTTGCTGCTGGACGTGAGTCTCCATGCCCAGTATGGCATGTGGTTACCGAGGATCGAACCTGGGTCCTTGCGCTTGCAAGACAGGCACCAGAACCACTGAGCTAAATCCCCAGCCCTAAAATAGAAAATTTTTAGATACACAGAACTGAGGATTTAGCTCAGTGCTTCCAGTGCCTGCCTTGCAATTGCAAGGTCCCAAGTTCCATCCCTGGTAACCACATACAACAATACCAGGTGTGGTGACTCACATCCACCAGCAATTGGTACCACATACCACAGTGCCGGGCATGGTGACTCACGCCTGTAATCCCAGCACTCGGGAGGCAGGGGCAGGAGGATTGCTGAGTTCAGGACCAGCCTTAACTACAAAGCAAGACCCTGTCTCAAAAAACTTAAAAAAAAAAAAAAAAGACAAATGCCGAGTTTAACAGCAGTAAGTTCATTCACATTGTTATGCAATATGACCACTATTCAGCTTTAAAACTTTTTTTAAAAAATCATTCCATACTGAAATGCTGCCCCTATTGAACAATAACTCCCCATTTCCCCAATCCCATAGTGTTTTGGTGTCTTTGCTGCATTTACATATTTTAACTCTTGGTCAAGCATTGACATTTTGATGTAACTTCTAGAATACTCTCCCTTTTTAGATTATCTAGAAATACAGTGAAACACCGACTCCATTGTGTTAGGGAATACGTTTCTCATTAGATGAGTATGTAACTCTTTCATGCAAAAATATCTAAGCTGAAAAGTCATAGGCTGAGAAAGACAGTGGAATTAAACAATATATTTTCCAAACATATTGGCATCCAGAAAACGTAGGTAAGTTAGTGGTTGTCATACTTCCACGGGGTCAGTTCCTAATGAGGGAGTTATTTTTTCCCCATTTCAAGTAGTCCTGTCTTTTGGTGCCCTGCCGTTCAGGAGACCATATTTCTGAGTATTGGGTGACCACTCTGGGTTATATTTCAAAGGACTTGAGATTTAAAAAAGAGAGAGAGAGAGAGAGATTTCACTTTCAAGGAGCTCAGAGAGGGCTCAGAAGGCTACACTTGCCCGCTCGAGGATCCAGGCGACGTCTGAACTGTTCTTACTGCTTCACCTACTCAGACCTCAGCAGAAAGAATCGCACTGGGAGGCGATGCATGGAAAAGAATGGATTTGGATGAGCTTGATTTAGCCAGTGATAGAGTGAAATAGAAAGTGAAGCAACAGGACAGACTTTAATCTACACCATATCAAATAAAATAATATATTTTTTTAATAGCTAGAACTTTGAGGCCACTTTAAATCTCTTTTAATTAAAAAGTTAAGGCAGATTCTGAGGAAAATGTGAATTCATCTTTCAAAATGTTTTTGTGCCCAGTGGCTGATTTGAAAGAAGCACAGGCACAGTGAAGCTTTTCCTGCCAAGCAGGCTGGGGGCAGGTGCTTGGGCAACTGTCGTGTTTTTTCTACGCACGTGTTTGGCTGAGCATGTATTCTTCCTTGTGGAGAATGGCTGGTTCTGCAGGCCATTACATGACCCTTCTTCTCAAAGCAAGTTGTGTCTCCACCCTCTCACATCTTGGCTATGAAGACACAGAGTTGGAGCCACAGCCCCATGAAGTGCTCTATTTGAACCCAACCTGTGGGATTTCCTCATTTATACTATATAAAGGATTTAATTCCTACAATTCTCACTTAAAAATATAAAGCAGAGCACCATGGTTAAGACATCAGGCTGTAATCCACCTTTAACTGGGCCTCAGTATGAGGCCTCAATGGTCAATTCTTTTTTTTTTTTGATACCAGGGATCAAACTTAGGACCGTGAGCTTGCCAGGCAGAAGCCAGAACCACTGAGCTAAATCCCTGGCTCAGTATTTGGAATAACCTCAATATGCCTGTCAATAGATGAATAAACAAAATGGTACAGCATATGACATTTTCTTTATCCATTGTGATTGTGTGTGTGTGTGTGTGTGTGTGTGTGTGTGTGTGTTCTGGGGATCAAACCCAGGGTCTGGGGCGCATGCTGGGCAAGAAACACTGTACCACTGAGCTGCATTGCCTGTTCAATGATTCCTGCTTAAAAAGGAATTCTTTTCCAAAAAAGGAAGGAAATCTTAACACAGGTTACATCACGGTTGAAACTTGAAGACATTGTACCAGATCAGAAACAAAGGGACATATGTTCTATGATTCTACTTATTTCATGTATCTACAACAGCCAAATGCATAGCAACAGAACCCAAAACAGCGGCTAGCGGACCTAAGAAAGAGGAAATCGGGAGTGATTGTTGAATTTTGTAGAAGTTCTATATGGGATGATTAAAAAACTCTAGAGATGGCAGAATGGTTGCAAAACAATGTGGACATACTTAATGTTGTTGAACTCTATACTTATAAGTAGTGAATTTTAGGTTCTATATTTTTATCAGTGGAAAAATATTTTTAAAAAATATTTCGACTATGCTATGAGCATAGTCTAGCATATGGTAAATTATCTCCGTGGTTTATGGCATCTCCTGCATTATTGCCTCATGATTTTTAATTCTCAGATTTTTATTCAGCATGCAATTTGATATGATCTCTCTGACTTTAAGACAAGGACCATATCGCAGTTTGGCTGCCCTTCACTGACTTGCCACTGTACCTTGCACTTAGCTGGGCCCTGTAAATCATTGACTGGTGGGCAGATTCCAAATAACCTGTTTGACAGCGTGACCTGTGTTTGTACTACGGTGGAGTGGATCTCAGGGCTTTGTCTGTGCACAGCTGTTAGCATGGAGATTAAGAGCCAGATTGGAGTAAAAAAAAAACAACCTGGGTTTGAATTTCAGTTTTGCTTCCTGCTAACCAGGTACCACTGGTAAAGTCAGGCTCTCTCAACTTCTCTCTACCTTTGCTTTGGATAAATAATATCGCTTTTGCTTGGATACTGGAATGATCAAAGTGAAATAACCATGACCCGACCTGGAGACTCAGTAAATGGTAGTCAATAAAACTTTTTAAAATTCTAAGCAAAACTCCTACCTTAACTTCATCACTCTGTAAGTCAGTTTCTGAAACCCGGATTTAGTTTAAAGCAAGTGACAGTTCCCACAATACCGAGATGTTTCTCTAACAAAGGACAATTTGTTAAGACATAACATAGCCAGATGATTGTGGGACTTTCTCTGCTTCCCATGTCCAGATGACCCAAGTCCCAGGAGATGCTAAAAGCCCCAGTGGAGTCAGAGTGAGTTTCCACTTGGCACATGCCCCACATTTAGGTGTGGATGGCTTCTCAGGGCCCTCACTACTTGACGGGGGACAATGCTAGAACCAAATGCCTGAGCCTTTCCCCACAGACCTCAATAAATAGAGAGGAGACTCAAGTAGCTATTGGCTCTCACAGCAGTGAAGCATGGAATCCATGAAGACCAAGTAGATTGATTAGACTGAACCAATGGTTTAAAAAATAGTGGGCACTATGGATGACTTAGAGGGCACCCAGGAACAGCAAGCAGAGTGCCAGCCCTGCTCACCTCAGAGATGAGCCCCAGAGAGCTGAGATTTCCTCCGACAGGAGGCAGAGCCAGGCAGATTCAAAATTTGTCTGTCTGATCATCGTGGGGGAACGTATTTCAGAGCACAGCAATGGGGCACCTTTTAGCCCAGGGAAAGGACAAATGGCCACACTTGAAAGTGTTAGACACAAGAGAGCTTCTCTTGGAATGGGCATTCCCAGAAGTCTACAAGTGGACAACGGAAATCACACATTTGATAAAATTTTAGACTTCATAACTCCTGAGTTAACTCCAGAATACAAAGGGGAGAGAGAAAGAGAGAGAGAAAGAGAGAGAGAGAGAGAGAGAGAGAGAGAGAGAGAGAGAGAACAGACAGACAATGACATGGTGCAGCCAAAAAGAAAGAAAGCTGGTAATTGTAATGAGGATGTTATATAAAGTGTTTATCACCCACTGGGTAATGACTGTCACCCATTCCTTGCCACCTGTTGTCATTTCTTTAGACGTCATGCACCTAGTGGCACAAAAGTATTCTGTATTTGTTAGCTAGCACCTCAAACATAGGTAAATCCTACTTTCCTGCCCATGGAAAATATACGTAACTAATTTTCCAAGGAACATTATACTTGAATCTCCCTATGTATAACAGATGAATCCACATATCACCCACAACTGGAGAAGTGCCACCCTAACCTCTGTCACTAAGGAATTGCCTGAGGTTCTCATTTACAGTGAGAAATGCGTATAGTTTTATGTTGTATGGAAGAATATAAAGTATAATGTATAATGTGGTCTTAATTATGAAAAAGTTCTCAAGAAGAAAAGACTAGATATTCACTGAAGTGTTTATTTTCTTCATATTTAATATATATTTGCAGTTTCCAAGTTTGTAGAATATTCTCCCACAGCTGCAGAAGCTGTTCCGATGTTCTAAGCACTATTAGGGTCCAAAATATCTCTCTCTGGGCCAGGAGTGGACAGAAGGCTTGGTGGGAGGTTTATGGGATTGGCAGTGGCCATTTATTACCTTAAATGGTGGCCTCAAAAGTCACAATGAACAATAGGTTCTTTTTTTTTTTTTTTTGAGACAGGGTCTGGCTTTGTGGTTCAGGCTGGCCCTGAGCTCAGCCTCCAACTCACATCACAGCAATCCTCCTGCCTCTGCCTCCCGAGGGCTGGGATTACAGGCATGAGCCACCACGCCTGGCACTGTGGATGTGGTACTGGTTGCTGCTGGGCGTGAGTCTCCACGCCCAGGATGGTATGTAGTTAACTGAGGATCGAACCCCGGTCCTTGCGCTTGCAAGGCAGGCGCCGGAACCACTGAGCTAACTCCCCGGCCCTGAACAACAGATTCTTAAAAGAAAGATGAAATATTAATATCAGTCACCCTACATTATATTTAAATTTTATAATATAAACAAATAAGTCTAGGGTTTCATAAATGTATTGTCAACACAAAAGGTAAATTACCAAAATGACCTGTTTTACTTTTTGTTTATTATATTATTAATTCCAGGTCAACTATCAGTTAAACCCACCATGTATTCATCACTATTTACTAAGTTATTTCAAAGTATGCAAAGTCAAATTTTACTGAAAAGGGAAATGTAAGCATAAAAATAATAGTATTACAGGTCATTGTTATACAGTGAATTCAGCAAAACACACAATAAATATCCCCCAAATAACTTTTTTTTGGTTTTTTGAGAGGGTCTCACTTTGTAGTTCAGGCTGTTCCTGAACTCAGCCTCGAACTCAGCAATCCTCCTGCCTCTGCTTCCTGAGTTCTGGGATTACAGGCGTGAGCCGCCATGCGCGGCATTGTTATATGTTGTTACCGGGGATCGAACCCGGGACCTTGCACTTGCAAGGCAGGTGCCTGAACCACTGTGCTGAATCCTTGGCCCCATGATAATATTTTATACTTTCTAAATTCCTTGGGGTTAATATGAAGATTATAATGAAACGAACTTGGATTTTCTAAGCAGTTAAATGAGTATTTGATAATTAAAGAAATTCAGTGGGTCAATTAACATTTTCAATGAGCACCATTCTTATTATACTGTTAATTTCCAGAATTATACCTCAAAGAAATTCTAATAATTATTTGAGGCTGCTACAAGAAGTTAACTAGCTCTTTGATTTGTTTTTCCTTTTTAGTAGATGTGTCCAGGTAAATTATTTACTATTGGTTTATATTTGTAAATTTTTTCTATGTGAAACTTCGATATGATATGCTGCTGAGATACGCCTGTGTCTTCGTTTTCCAAGTTAAGGACAGTCTTACGACCTCTCGATGCTGCCGTCCAGTCCTAGGCTAAGACAGCGCGGGTGCATGTGTGTCCTGACTGCTGCCTGACACACTGTCGCGCTGGGAAGGTCACTTCCCTTCACTGATGATCTAGCTGATCTGTTACTGCTGCTGTCTTTAGGGGAGACTAGAAGTAACAATGGTGGATTTGCTGGGAGCTTTTGGGTTTTTTTAAAAGATAGAGTAAATTAGCCCTTCCTACCTGGATCTGTGCTTGGAGCCGTCCGCCCTGTGCGCTGCTGCGCGGGCTACTCGTGAGCTTGCTCTTTCCTCTCCCTCTCCCGCATCGCCGCCTTCTCCTCCTCACCTCAGCCGTCCCTTCTGGAGTCCCGAAGCGCAGTCTCATTTCCTTGGGTCCTTTTCACAAACTCAGTTTTAGGTTTACCTATTAAAAATCAAACCCGTTATGGTTCTTAACAGAAGAAAAATATTTAAACATAGGGTCAAATATTCCTAAGGCATAGTTATGGGAGAAAAAATAGCATCTTTATTCTGCGTAGATGAAGGTTGTCAAGTGGGTAGTGTTATGGTTATATAATATTGATTTTTATGGTTTTTTTTTTTTTTTTTTTAGGTTTTTTTGAGACAGGGTCTCGCTTTGTGGTTCAGGCTGGCCCTGAGCTCAGCCTCCAACTCACATCACAGCAATCCTCCTGCCTCTGCCTCCCGAGTGCTGGGATTACAGGCGTGAGGGTAATCCATGTTCATATATCTGTAAAATAATGTGTAAACTTTATTTCATATACTTTGTAAAGATTTTTTAAATTTAAAAGCAACTTTATATAAAAAAAACCTATTACTGGGCCGGGGAGTTAGCTCAGTGGTTCCGGCGCCTGTCTCGCAAGCGGAAGGGCCCGGGTTCGATTCCCCGGTAACCACATAACAATACTGGGTGTGGAGACCCACACCCAGCAGCAACCAGTACCACATACTCCATGTTCTCAGTTCTTCAACTCTTGACTCAAACCTATTGGCTTATCTTCAATCAGCTGATTCAACAAATGCTCATTAAGTCTCCGTGTGGGCCAGGTGCTGTGCACCTGCAGGATACAGAGGCGAATTGACCTCGTGGAGCTGAGGCCAGAACACATTCTTTTCTTCTCTGAATTCTGTAGTCTCAAAACACTCATCATTCTTCAGATAGGCTCTGTTGTTTTCTTTCAGATAGGCTCTGTTGTCCTCCATCTAGAATGTTTTTCTTTCTTTCTTTTTTTTTTTTAACGGACCTGAATTGACTTTACTTTTATTTGTTTCACTTTAAACCAATCAGGAAATTTCACAGTGATTTTGGGGGTGAGGCAGAAGAAAAGTCATTTCACGATCAAGGGCACTGTGGTGCAGTGGGGCTGAGGAGGGGTGGGCAAGCTGCCCTCCTGGGGTTTCTGGAGGAAACTGCTTTGCCCTTGGACAGGTGCCTTCCAGAGCGCAGGAGCTGGCACGTGATGTCTTTCTCCTGTGGGTTGGTGACTGGCTTGGCTGCCTTAGATGTGCCCTGGCTGCCTTCCGCTGCTGCTCAGCTCTCCACCACCAGCCTGACCCTGTGTGCCTCCTGCTGAGCCGATGGTGTGCCCTCCAGGGCTTCAGTGAACTGTCCCCTCGGGTCGGAGGTGTCAGAGCCCTGTCATCTAGGCTGAACCCAAAGGTTACACCTGGTTGGGTAAGATCCTTACTCAGCTGCCCGGAGACCAGCATGTTCTCTACTGAAATGTTTTTGTTTTTGCATAGTCGCTTTTGAATTCTTCAAAAGGCCAGAACTCAATTTGGCTTCCTGTGAAAGTTTTCCCAGATTCTCCCAGTTAGCATTAATTTCCTTATACTTTAGAGAACTTCTGTACTTTGTTGTACTTTATTGTGGTACAGAGGAAAGACTCTGAACCTTGAAGCTAAAATGAGTTCAGAGCCTGTTATTGAAACTTATTAAATTCTTGAAAAGTTTTTTCCTTTATCTGTAAAACAGAGATAATAATGTCTTTCAATAACTTTGATAGATTAAGATAATACAGATTAAGATAGATTAAGATAATACAGACAGAAAATGGTATATGTTCATAAAAATGGGTGATTATTTGACTTCTGTAGAATTGTTGAAGAAAAATTATAATAGACAGTTTTTGACCATGACAATGTCTCTTCATCTGTTTTTTTAAAAGTTGTATATTATTGTCAAACATCTAATCTCTACTGTGTGCCACCACTGTACACAATCACATTCAACTATCCCCTGTCCTATAAAATGTGTATTATCCCCTGTGTTTACTGGCAATTAACATGTATCTCCACTCCGCTCTATACTTATTCTTGTACAAAAGGGACTTAAAGCTGGGGTCACATTTCTAGCTACAGATTAAATTCTGCCAATAAGACAGATTCAAGATACTGAAGAGAAGGAGGGAAATTTGAGAGTATTCTTTCAGGAAAGATGGATTTGGCAAGTACATGTTTGGTCAGACTGCTCTCGTCAATAATGCTCAGTTTTGAAGATGTAAACCAGATCTGACCCACAAGGGTCGTAGAAGTTTCCTGACTTTTGAATAGCAGCAGCAGTGACAGTGGCAGCAGCATTTCCGTGTGACAGTGAGTGATGGTCTGTTTGCCTGTTATTCCTCCCAGGCAGGTACAGGCTCGGGCAGTATCCAAATCATTATACTAAATACCTTTCTGTTTGACATACAGTGCTTTCTGTTTCCCATCATCAGGCACTGATGTTACTAATGTGGAAACCAAGCCTTTGGTAGATTAAATCACTACCACACTTAGCTGTACTTGTCAAGTAAAATTATTTCACTGAAGGTAAAGGCCTACATGAAGTTTATTTTAAAAGTAAAAAATAATTTTCTTGAAGTAGTCCTCATTATCTTTGGGTACATAGAATTTGTTCAAGTTGCAAGTAAAATAAATTCAATTTAAACTAACAACAACAACAACAGCAAAAAGAAATTTATTGCAATATACATATAAATATATGGTTGTAAGACCAGAGAATAAAAGGGAAAGATGAAGAAATTTGACAGTTAAAGAAAAGGAAACTAAGATTACGTCTATAGGGGGTAGGAAGTTGTAGGGAGGGTAGGGGATGGGAAAAAAATGGCAAACAAGATGTGTCACATGCTAGTACAAACCCTCAATGCTGAATGTGATCTACATCTCTATCTCTATGTCTATATAAAAGAATCAATTTTAAAAAGAGAAAGAAAGGTAACAGGCAAAGGGCCTGAGTGAACTAACTGAGAAAACTGAAAATCAAGACATGGATGAGGTAACGCTTTGAAAACCTGGAGTGCAAAAGACAAAGAAAAGAGTTGGCTTTCCAGACATTAGACAGCTCAAACAAGAGCAGTCACAGCCACATGCCTGCATTCTGGTACCTCTCCTTCCACTCTCTCCACCCTTCTCCTTCCCAATAAGCTGTGTGGATGCCTCTAGAACCAGATGGTTCTCGGCACCCTCGTTGCTCCCTTCATCTAGTGGTAGCTTTGCTCTGTTCTTTCTCATCAACTGCACCTGGCTCTGGCCCTCACTGTTCCATGGCCTTCATTCTTCTGATGCCCTCAGGACCAGAGCCCTGGAAGAGAAAACTGGTTAGAGAAGCATGACTGAAAAGGTACGAAGAGCTGTATAAAGGAATGATTGATGTGGAGCACTCTGAATCTTTCATTTTATCTCCTGCTTTCAGATTTCTCTGGTGCCAGCTTCAGGGGTGAAGGAGACGCGCTTGTGAGTAGCTGAAAACCTACAGTTGAAGTTCTATGACTAGAAAGAAAGGCTGTTTCTTGGAATAGCTCCAGCTGCAGAAAATCAGGACAAGTACTCTGCTTAGTACTTCTTGTGTCCCATGTTTATCCTTTGAACTAACACCAGGGCCAAGAAGAAAAAGTTACCTAAGAATATGATGGTGCCTATTCATATCATGTGGCCACAGAAAAAAGAAGTCCCCCAAACAAGAGGAGTAGCAGATAAGGCCAATGAAAAACTATCTCGGTGTGTTCCCCCAACCACCATTACCTCATCAGAGTCTATATTTAAGAAACGCAAGAGGGAGCAGGATTGAGAAATAATGTAGGAAAAAAAAAAAACCCAAAGCAATGAATGATTTGGCAGCCATGGTATATATAGTTGTGATCAGTTCCATTGAGATTTTCTGAGAAGCCAACTTATTGCTATTGCTCATCAAGGAAAGAAGAGGAAAGCCTTTATCCTTTGGCTTTTAACCATGTGAAGACAAGGCTTGCCATATGACTGTTATCTTCCCATTTCCATTTTGTTTATGGGTAGCAGCTATCATTGAGGAATCCACAGGAATAAAAGCAACAGTGACAGAAATATGTTCCCACTCTTAGGAAGGTTAGGAGCTGGCAAAGAGAAGTCTAATGCCAATTGTCACTGTGGGGGAATAACTGTCTCCCTCACTTGTTATTGATTTGTGGAAAACTGATTTTGCGCTAATGGACTGACATTTACATAGGCATCCTATACTCCTCCTTTCTCTTGAGCTTTGTGCTATAGGAAGTTAATAAAAGAATATAAAGAGCTAAGGATATAGCGCAAGTGGTACTGTGCCTACCTTGCAAGCCCAAAGGCCTGAGTTTGATCCTTGGTACTACCAAAAAAAAAAAAGGAAAAAATATATATGTGTACACATTAAACTGTAACAAAACAAGGTAAATGAACAGTTGAGCTTATTAAATGTTCCCTGAAAAAGAAGATGCTGATTGGATGATATATGCCTTTGAACAGTGTCCATGCTGGTCACGTTTTATTCAAATTTGCTGTCAGTTGGGCCCAAGACCCAAAACATGCAGTCAAGAAGAAAGTTCTGAGTAGACTAAAGAGGATGAATACATTTTTAAAGTTCTAACCCTTGGAAATGGATCTCTAGTGTTTTTTCATTAAAATTGTAGTGAAAGTCCCCAGCTATACCACAATGATCCCAGAAGTGATTAATTCCCTTGCTGAATTTGTCCTAAAACATGTATTTCCAAGAATTTAATAGTTGTACTGTAAGCATTTAAGAAAAGCTACTTAGGTTTATTACGTTAGAGATGTGTATGAGCTCTGCGGAAAAGAACCCAGGGCCGTGACACCTTTCTGACGGTTTCCTTCACGGAAAGGATGCAAGCCCACGTTGTGCAACATTGGGGTGGGCTTCCTCAGATGACCTAAGGACTGCGGAGATGTAAATTTTAAGTTGTAGAGTAGAGCAAAGGAAAGTGCCAAAGAGTATATAAAGAAAGATCTCAGTGTGAACATATGGTAATGGCCTAATCTTCTAGACAGGAAAAGAGGGCATGTGAAGAGAACCAGTATGATTGGAAAGAAATGCTTGTCTTCTCTTTAATAAAACACTTTACAAGGAAACCAATCAAGTTTTCTAATCACTGACAGCTGCAAATGGTGCAGAGTTCAAGGACAGAAATCAGTATTTGCCCTGAGATCATGAGTGATTTTATAATATACCCTATATGTATTTCTCATTGTTCATCAATATAAAACTTGTTTCCCTACTAAGTCTTTCAGAGGGAAAGGTCACAGTACTGAGTTTTTATTAACCCACACAGTGTCTTTTACTATTTTTTTGTACAAGTCTTTTGAATAAGCATCTTCCATAACTCAGAATATTGTAAGATTTTACTTTTACTCTGGAGAGGAAATTCCGTTTCTAAGAATTTTAGCAGAGGTTTGGCACTAAAATGAGTTTGCTTACATAGTTTAAAGTGTACCTTGACTTTGGAGGACAGAGACTATGGTATTCTCCTGCTTATTAGGTGTGTAAATTTAGTCCCTATGTAATTATCTTAAATGAACAAAGAGAACCATGCTATCTACCCTTAAGAATTATTGTATCTATTCAATAAGGTGACTTTTGATTAGTAAATACTTATTAGGCATCTACTGATTTCATATGATAGGATCATCATCTGGGCACTGGGGTTAGAAAGAACATTTTGTAAGACTTATTACATTATGTAGCACAGAGATGTAGGGCCCTTGTGCCTCATGTGGCCTAAAGAAATTTAGAATTCAAAGGAAATAAACACCATCTCGGTCAATATGTTCATATCTCAGATGAGTAAACAAGACAAAAGGGGCCCAATGAACTGAACCAAAATCACATAATAGGCTAACTTTAAGGTCAGAATCACAACATAAGAGTTTCTTGTTTCTGGTCTTATTTTTTCTGCTACAACCTGGCAGAATGTGTCTTCTCCTCTGTTGTAGACAATGGATGACTGGCTGGAAACAAAAGCAGAAGTTCAAACTAGCATTTCCACTATTCTCCATCCCTTATTCTCAATAACAGCCTTTCATTGCTGACTACAACTTACTACCGTCCTTCCTATCCTCCAGATCAATTAGCACAATACACTAGTGCAATGGGCCTATGTGATAATCCATGAGACACTAAAATCACCTTGTTCTCTGAATTCTGACAACGAACATGAGACATGACATCTCCCTAAGTAGGGCTGTATTGGCGTACTGTGCTCCTTGCAGTGTATAGGTAAACTGCTCCTGGTTATTTTTGTCAACAGATACAAAGAAAAAACATTTTCTAGGTCAGTATCTGCATATGTGGTGTCAGACTGCAAACAACATCGTCAGACTTCTACAAACTCAGTTCATTCCTTAAGCCCAGTTTGGTTTTAGCTGTTGCTCAAATGGACAAGCTAAATGGCAAGTTTGACAATCCCTCGGTTTCTGTTCAGGGGGTGTCTGGTTTCTTCAGAGCAAGAGGAAGAAAATATTTGTGTCGGCCAGGAGTGTTCAAAAGGATATGCTGCTTCAAAGTACTCACCCCCACCTTTTTTCTCAAATGTCCTCACTAGTATTTCAGCCTCTTACTCCTCCCCCATAAATACCTTAACTCAGATCAGAGGCCTAATGGTGTTGCTAATTGACACTGCAACTCTGCAATTTGTATAATCAGGCTCTGTGGTTCATTCTCAGCTATATTTGCCTTTGGCCTGTAGTATCTAAAGGACTGCTTTAAAAACATGATAAGCACTTTCTAATTCTCCAGAAATGTCCTGTGTTGACCATTCACTACTTTGAATTTGTTCTTTTCTCTATATATGCTTTCTAGGGTTATGAGGCATGGCCATGCCAAGCAATATAATCTCTGTAGTCACTGTTGTTTCCATAGCCACTGAATACCACAGTCATTTTCCAACACCTTGCTTTTCATCTTTATTCTACTTCATCCCTGAGAAATCCAAATCCCAACTTCTCCCTAGCAAGAACTGTGTCCATTTATTCTGTTTCCTGCAACCAACCACTCCCTTTTAAATTGCTCTATAGTTGGGCATCTTGGCAGGAAAGAGATGGAATGTAAAGGTGTAATTAAAGGAAGTTCAACGAAAGTACTATTTGTACACATGTACCAAGACGCAGTATAGGGAAATCTCAAGACATGGGAGGACCTCAGAACTGGCAATTGCAGGAAGCCATTACTATTTCAAAGCCAGAAAACAAAACAAAACAAACCCCCCCCCCCCAAAAAAAAAAACAGAGAGAGACAGGGCTAAGTCAGACCAGCGCAGCAGTAACATTAGGAGAGGACTACCCGGACGGAGCTGTGGCTTTCTGCCTACGGCTGTCACTAATCAAAGATTAGCCAAGGAAATTAGTTCATCAATTTTTTGTTGTACTCCCAGTTTCTAGTCTCTTGTCAGCACTTTTCTTTGGCCAGACCCACTGGAACTCTGGTTAATCCTGTTAATGTAAATGAAGATCTTGTGGCCAGAACAAGAGAATAGGAAGAGGGCTGCAAGTTGTGATCACACCAGGCGTGTTTCTGTCATGCTCCGGGCCTGCAGAACACAGAGAAATAGAAGGCTCACAACTAGGGGAGACAGAAACTGCTTCTGTAGGCGTGTGTGGTTACTAATGGTGACCCTATTTCCATTTCCTGTCTGAGTCTTAGATTTTTGTGTAGTGTGTGTGTGTGTGTGTGTGTGTGTGTGTGTGTGTGTGTGACAGAGACAGAGACAAGGAGACAAAGAACACTTCCTGTCTCCCTTAGTATTTTCTTGTTTTCTATAACCTTTAATCATGAAATCCAATCCCAGAAGTTATTAAAAGTACATCTCGGGGCTAAGGATTGAGCTCAGTGGTTCTGGCATCTGGTTCGCAAGTACAAGGTCCCAAGTTTGATCCCTGGTAACTATACACCACATTGCCAGGTGTGGTGACTCATGCCCATCAGCAGTCAGCACCACACACCACAATGCTGGGTGTGGTGGCTCACACCTGTAATCTCAGCACACGGGAGGCAGAGGCAAGAGGATTGCTGTGAGTTCGAGGCTCACCTGGGTTATTTAGTGAGTTCAGGGCCAGCCTGAATTATAAAGCAAGACTCTGTCTCAAAAAAATAAAAGTGGATGTCAAATTCTTGAGAAAAAATTTCAGTTCTCTCAGATTATGTGAGCCCATTTTGTTTCTTCTCAATTCTTGCATCGGCTCCGATTTTGAGTGCTTTATTATGGTGTGGGGTCCCCTGAGGCTAAACAACGTGGGCTCCATAAAGGAAGTGCAAGGCAGCAGGTAAACAGCGTCCCCCCCCCACCCAGTGATTAAAGGAAAACAAATAGACAAAGACTACCCTCTATGGGGCTGGTTTGGGGTGGTTGAAAACAAGGAAGTGGGGCTGTATATAAGGGCTGAGAACGCTGGCGGTAAAGGCTTCTCCACCATTTCGTCTCCTTGTGATGACCCCCACCCGTGGTTCGATGCCAGATGAGTAGCCCTCGGGAACAGGACCCGACATTATGGTATAGTACTCAAGTTCTGAGGTCACATAAGCCCAGGCCCTGGCCCTGACTTCCCTGATTAGATGCTGACATGGGTAAATATCTCAGCTTTAAGTTTTCCCAATTGTGAAAGGAGGGTAGTAATAGGATCTGCATCATCAGGTGTTGTGAGAATAAATGGAACATGTCATTCTAAATGGAAACTTTAACTATTCCTCACTTTTCTGTTTCATGCTGGGGGCCTCGCAAGATTTCATGCTGAAGTGTGACCCACATCATTCACTAGAAGAGTTACCCTCAGCTGCTTCTCCTTACGACTCCTGCACGTCAGCGCCTCAAGCAATTTCACTGCCTGGGATCCACTGTGAGGACTGGCCATCCAGTCAGTGCCCGTCTTAGGGTACAAGCAAGGACGGTGAACCCTTAACTTATGAATGTGGTCAGTTCCCGTGTCAACACAGCTGTGATCTGGTTTTTTACCTGGGCACATGCCATGGACAACAGGCAGATGAATCTTCCATTTACCTAATTAACCCAAGTTGCTCATAGGTCAGGCTGGGGGTAACCTGAAAGCGCCTTGTGTTCTCATCTCTTTCTCTCTCCTTTCTGTCTCCTGCCAGAAATTGTCCTGAATGAGAACAACAGGGTTTTTGGGGTTGGGGTAGGGTGGAGATTTTTTGCATTTATGGAATGACTTTATATAAACTCTGCATTTTAAAGTCACAGGAAAGTAACACAACACATTTTCTACCTCTGAAAGCAAACAAATGAACAAAAATTATGTATATTAATGTTAGTGGTTTTTTTTCCGGTCTATGGGCCTGGATGAGAACAGAATGTTCCCTGAGGCTGGGACCACAGGATCACTTGCGGTTCTTTTACAAATACAAAAAAACAAGTTAAAGGACAAAATAATGAGTTTTAGTCTCACATGAGTTGCAAGGTATGTTCCCAGGCTTTATCGATTAAGTCTGACATAGTATGTGGTTGGTATTTCAAGGAAAGAGGGCGTTGTTATAGACTTGGGGTGTGTATATTTTTAAATTTTAAAGAATTTATTTATGGGGGCTGGGGAGTTAGCTCAGTGGTTCAGCGCCTGTTTTACAAGCGCAAGGACCCGGGTTAGATCCCCGGTAACCACATACCTATACTGGGTGTGGAGACTCACGCCCAGCACCAACCAGTACCACATACCACAGTGCCGGGCATGGTGGCTCCCACCTGTAATCCCAGCACTCGGGAGGCAGAGGCAGGAGGATTGCTGTGATGTGAGTTTGAGGCTGAGCCCAGGGCCAGCCTGAACCACAAAGCGAGACCCTGTCTCAAAAAAATCTAAAAAAAAAAAAAAGTATTTATGTTCGCTTCTTAGTATTGGATCCAACACCAAGCTCCTGACTAAACACGATTTTTTTATTGTGACACCGAAGGCATTTTAATGTAACACCTTTCCAAACTTCTCATTTTGAAATAATTTTGATTTACAGACAAACTGCAAAGATAATAGAAAGTTTCTTACATACTGCTCTGCCAGCTTCTGTTAATGTTACCATTTTGTACCCAAGAGTGAAACATTTATCAAACTTAAGAAATAAGTATTGGTATAGCATTAGTAAGTAAGCCACAAGGCTTCTCTGAATATGCCATTTTCCCACTTATGTCCTTCTAGTGCTCCAGGACTCAGTGCACCCAGTCGTTTTTCTGCTTAGTCTCCTTTATTACGATTTCTCAGGCTTTCCCTGTTTTTTATGACCTTGACATTTTTCAGATCCCAAGTAAGACATTTTTTAGAAAGTCCCTCAATTTGGTTTATCTGATGCTTTCTCATGATTCAACTGAAATAAGAGATATTTTAAGACGAATACCAGAGATGAAGTTGGTAAAGGTAATACCTTGGAAAAAGTAATTCTTGTTGGATTTCTTTACTGAAAAATTACTAATTTTTTTCCTTTTCATACTCTTCATTAGAAACAAATCAGTAAGTTCAGTTAGCACTCAAGAATTAGTAAAACAATTACATCTTCTGGAGGGAGGAACATCAAAGGATATGAGAAGCATCAAACTTCAACATCTGTTGAAGTCACCAACACATTGAATATATATTTTGGGGGATATGCTTTAAGGCTATGCAAATGCTCCTTCTTTAAAGTTCTACCCATTAATTTTAGATTCTTTCTTGAATCTGACCAACAATAATTATTATTAAAATATTCAAAGGGTGATTTGCTATTACCCTCATTCTTTTTGCATTTATTATTTGGAATTTTAGGATTTTTCTGTGAGAAAGAATTTTCTCATCTCCTTCATTGATTTATTTATTCAGTTGTTACTTATATTAGTAGAGATTAGTGAATACTTTTTTTTGGATTATAATCCAATACTGTTGTTTATTTTCATGCTCCAAGTTTGGCCAGTGAAGTCTTTTAAAGTATTTATATCACCTATCCATTGATCAGCAATCCACTTGAATTTGTACTGATCTTGTTTACTCTGTCCTTGCAGCACAGGTTCCTTCTAGCCCTTGGTCCCCTTGCTGACTTGTCACTTATGTTCCCTGACACTGAAAAGCATGATTTCCATGACACACAATTTATTTGATTTTTTGTTCATTCCTAGGCTGTTTGGAAACTGGTTTAAATCTAAAATATCTCCCAAATGCCTCACATTGGCCAAAGGGTCTGCACGGAAGAGATGAGTCCCCTGATCGTTGTAAATTTGAGAGGGGAAGAATGAGGCCTGAATGGCCTCCTCGGTGACTCTGAGGAAAGAGAGGGCGTCGCTGACACGCTGCAAGGAGAAGGGAAAACACCGGAGATGACGCTGTTTCCCCTGAGAAGCAGCATGGAGGGCGGGAGACAGGTGAGTCTTGTGGACTCTTGTGCCCGTGCCTGAGTGAATAAAGGCAGTCATTCCGGGCTTTATGTAGAAGAGAGAGACGAGCACCTCGACCCCCCAGATTTAACTTATTTGTGTCTATCTTTCATCTTCGCTGCCCGCTGGTAGGCTCCAAAGCAGCTCTGTAGGCCAGTTCCTACTGCCTTGAGGGTGTGATTTAGAAGGATGTATTCAGCGTGGCTCCTCCTTTCCCTCTTTGCTTCCTGGTTACGGTGATGTGAGAAGCTTTTCCTCTGTTATGTCCCTCTGCCATGCTGTTTCTGCCTTGACACTGGCTAACCATGGACTGAAACCATGAGCAAAAATTAGCCTTTTCTCCTTTAACCTGCAACGGTCAGATATTTTGTCCTGGCAATGTGAAAGTCACTAATACAGTCGTATTCCAATTGCTAACCAATCGCAATTGCTTAACTGTATCTTTATGGAAAATCCGAATACAATCCTTTTCTTGTTAGTCTTCGAGTTTCAAATGTAAACAGTTTTCCAAAATTAACTAAACTCCTCTTCCGCTACTCAGTGATGGCTTACAGTCACTCACGTGTGATAGTCTGCATTCCATCTTGAGATTTCTCAGTGCTTGATTTTTAAAAAATTTTCCTACACTAAAGTTTACTCTTTGTAAACAGAGTTGATTTTACCAAGTTGAACTTTACCAAATTTATCCCAGTTGATTTTACCAAGTTTCCAGTTATGTGCTCACCACCATAGTACCAGACAGAATGGTTCTGTCACCTTATATTCCTTATGCAGACCCTTTAAAGTGACTCCTTTCCTTGGCTCAACACCTTCTAATAGCATTTTTAAGTAATAGAGAATATTAGGCATCAACCCTTTTATATTTTACTTTTTTTTGTATTTTAAAAAATGTATGAAGGTAATTATACATTTTTTTGTTTAATGGTCTGAAAAATGTATAATATGAATAATCTTGCACTTGTTTTGCATATATAAGAACTTGTCCATATTTGGTGCTTTGATCTCCACTGGTACATACTTGTTTGGCCCAGTCCTGGCCCTTTAACTCTGGGAGTTTCTTCCAGTAAACAAACATTCAAGCACCATTTGGCATTTCTGGTGTAACCCATACTGAATGTTCTCTTTTATATCTGAAAAGGGTCAGAGGCTCGGAGTAAGGCCACGTAGTTGCTTATCGCAAAGCTTGAGACTCAGAACTCAGATTTGGGATGTCTTGTCTATGGTTTTCTCCACTTCCAGGTGTTCCGGGACATATGGTGAGAATCAATGTGCATTCCAGATGTGAGATAACATCTAAAATGCACGTGAGGTGGTAATCATGTTGCTGCCCAAATCTTGTACTGCCTATTTGACTTAGCTGTACTTCTACTTTGCCCTAATTTTATTTATCTTTGAGGACAGGCTCCCTGTATGTCAGAAATCTTTCTTGGTGGACTAGCCAAAACTGGCTGTACCTAAAAGGGCTGTCAGGTAGTCATGAGACAAACTGTCTTCATTATAATCCCATCTGCCTGGCAAACAAATGACACGACAGTTGACAGATAATATTGTGGAGATTGGAAAAGGAGCAAAAGGAGTTGGTGTCTGAATTTCCAGAAGATCTCTGCCCATTCTCAGAAATACAAGAATATTCTTTTCATTAGCCTCCTTAGCCCTTCGCCTCATTTATATTACTTTATAATTTCCCAACCTACAGTGGGCTGAGAAGTTGATTTGTTACTTTCACCTCTTCTATTCTTAACTAAGAATAAATCTCCTCTACTGCTCAATGGCTGTCTGGTCTTGTTATTGTTTTCAGAATTCTAAGAGAGAAAAGTGTTTCAGTTTGGGGTCAAAAACTGGTGACAGATTTGGCATCCCTAATGAGACAGGGCCTAATAAGCTACATTCCCCAGCTGAGAACCATTTCTTCTGGACAGGAAAACTACTGGTCAGCAGCAAGGAACATTATGGGGGGACTGAGGATGGTGATTTTTTTTGGTTTCTGGTTTCTGCCGTACATAAGGCAGGGATGCTTGCCTGAATGTGACATCTGACACCTGTGGAAAGTCATTTCTGGGAGGTTGAACCTTATCTCCAATGAGAGAGATGAGCCCCCTTTAACCTTTCGGGCCCTGTTTCTGGGAAATTGAGATATCTCTCTATTGTGAGAATATCACCAGCTAGTGTGAATCTTTGTAATGGAAATTAAAACTAAATCAACAGTATGAATTTACAGGCAAAGCTTTAATTGTAAAGTAAGGAGTGGCAAGGGAGTTTAACTTAAGGAGCTGCCCCTTAACCAACAAAAGAAAATTGAGAGTAGCTAGAGAGGGCACACTCTGATAGAGATTTAGACTGGCTAATAAAAAACAGGCAAGCATTTAAGAGTTAGCTGAGGTGGACCAGGGCCCAGGTAAATACAGAACTTCTGCTTTGGTGTCCATAGCTCCAGAGGAACCTTTGGTTTCCATGGAATGGTGATTTCTGTTTAGGAAAGTGATCTCATCCTGGAGTGGTCTGTGAGGTTCTGTTTTTCTGAAACTCAAGTGACCAAAAACTTAAGATGATGACTGGAGACGTCTAGGCATTGCTCAGAGGGATACTGTCTGTAACTGGACATCATAAATGCTGGTAGTCGGATGTCTCTATAAATCCCAAGAATTCTTTTTTTTTTTTAATTATCTTTATTGGTACATTAAATATACACATCATGATTGCACTCCATAATGGGGATTTGTACCAGTATAAGACGCAATTTAATTCTCATTTTTTCCCATACCCCACCCACCCTACCACCCCCGCATATATATAAAATTTGTTTCCTTACTTTTTGTTACAATCTCAACATTGTCCCCTTTTACATTGAGCATTTTCTATTGCACAATATATAACATACAATGCTAGGACTCATTTACATCTTCATTTTCTCATACCAGAGAAAAGATG
>PVIR01011097.1:29997-48202 GCA_004026965.1 Petromus typicus | reverse complement strand
TCAATGTAAAATAAGGTGAAAGGGGACAATGTTGAGATTGTAACAAAAAAGTAAGGAAACAAATTTTATGTATATGGGGGGGTGGTCGGGTGGGTAGGGCTATGGGAAAAAATGAGAATTAAGTTGTGTCTTATACTGGTACAAATCCCCATTATGGAGTGCAATCATGATGTGTATATTTAATGTACCAATAAAGATTATAAAAAAAAAAAGAGTTGAATGCTGGTTTTCACCACTAGAGGAGACATTTTCACAGCAAGAAGTATACATTATCTGTGGCTCAAGACCTTGGTTGTCATGATGCTTAAGCTACGATCATGGATGGTTTTCTCTAGGCTAGTGGGAGATGCAAAACAGCATCCTATGGTATGTAATTTCTCAAATAGCCCTGATGGGTATCACTATAATGGATCAGCCTGTTACTAATGTAGCTGATATGATTGCATAGGAATTAATCTTGGTTCAGTGGATCATTCTGTGCCAGTAACCTGTCTGCTGAATCTACCATCACACCCTGGGAGAAGGACAGTGAGAGTTCCTAACCTAAGAACTCAGAGACTAGATTGGACTCCAAAAGATTGCCTGCAACCTGGCAGAAGTCCTGATTCTGAGTTAATTTCAGGATTTCAGTTGGGGAATCAAGAGTTATTGGAGTGTAAGCACTCAGTCTCTGGCAAAGAAGTTATTTGGGAATCACATATGCAATGTCTCATTAAAAATTTTAATCTCTCTTTCCACTGGACATCTTCTAGCTTTAAGTTATCAAAAGTTTTTGATTTAATAATTTGGGGTTATGTTATATTCTTTTATGATTTCCTGTGTTTGTTAGGTTGTTACATTTGTGTATTCATTCTTTCATTGCCTCTGATTTAATAGACGTTTAAATTCTCTCTCTCTCTCTCTCCCTATCTAGGTTCTTGATTTCAAACACCCAAGACAATATTATTGATATATTACTTTATTCTTTTTCCAAACACATAACTACATTCGAGGCTCTAACTTCCCAATACTTAGCTCCTTTTAGTCACTGTTAGGACTAAGTCCCACTGAGACAATCTTTCAGAACATAACATGATCTTAATGTCTAATCAAGAGCTTTCTTGCTCAGCTAAGGGCCATCCCTCCATAGGAGGCAGGCACAGAGGTAAACTGGGGCGCAGCATTTAAAGGCAAAATCTACTACCTGCTCACCCATTACCAGGAGGTTTCTATGCAGGAGCAATTAGATCATTCTATTGCTAAAGTGCAGAAGTTAGTCGTTACAGAAGTCAATAGCCATGATTAGATCACTGGTTACTATAGAACAGTACATTCTAAAATCATACAATGTGCAGCTGCACACATCAGTTGGGTGGACAATTCCCAAGGAGACAAGTTCTGGGTTCATAGGGAGGTTCAAGGATACAAGGTGGATGTTTTAAACAAAGTGTTTGTTTTTATGTCAAGTTGGGTCTCACATTCCCCACTGGTTCTTGTAAATTTAATCAAACCTTTGATTCTTTGTTTTGGTCTTCTCCTATTGGGAGGGAATTATATCTTTTTTAAAAATCACAATTAATCATCAAGGACTGATCACAAGCAATAATAAGAGGATACATATTGGCCCTGTCAGAGATATTAGGATTGTTGCTCACGATGAGCAGTCGAACACAGATTAGTACCATCTTTGACTCTTTTCGATGGTAATATTTTTCCTTTAAATTCTTTCTCACCATGGCTAAGGTATCTTGAATTATTTCAGACTGATTTATATAAAAGCAATAGGTTTTTCCTATTATCCCAGACAACCATCTTTGTTTTAAAAAAACAAGTTGAGCCCCCATTGATTCTGTAACACAATTTTAGCCAATGAGTCCACCTGGTTTTTTAGCCTAGATACTGACTCTTCTAAATATCCTAAGTCCTGTGCCACTTGGTGGCTCAGAGCTTTGAAATTTTGGTCTTCTGTAATTAAAGAAATCATCCATAGGGTTGCAGATCTGGCCATTCTCACTCCTACTAGTATGGGGACCACAACAGGGGCTGCCCTCCATACTCAGTGAAGTCTATAAAGGCTAGCTAATGACTCTAAATGTTTTTATCCTCCTTGTCCATTGTAATACAAGGCCTGAGGGAGCATATATACTATCACACATAGAGTTTGCTACCCTAGGTTCTATGTTAGTAGCTACCTTTATATAATAGGGAGGCCTGGGTTGGTCTTTTGAAAACATCTACTTGAACTTTCCAAGGAGCTATTATATCATGATCTGCCCAGTTGATATAATCTAAACTGTTGTAGACCCTTAGTCCCCAAGCCTCTGAGAATAGGTGACATAAAAAGTAATCCTAAGTGTCATCAATAAAGTGCTTTTAATCATAGCCAAAATGTGTAAGTGGCAGATATGTTGAAGATCAGCTGGATTGAACCTTAACAATTAACTCTCAATTTTTAAATCCCTTTTACAGCATAATCCCCAAGTACACTGTCTAAAAAAAAAAAGAGCACAGTAGTTTAGGGTATCCCTAAAACATGGAAATATTTTATTAACCCTCTAGCCAAATAATGGCCATAAGTAGTGGCATATCATATCTCATTGTGACCTTTCGCAAAAGTTAACACGCTAATATTGCTTTTTACTGTGCTATACCAATGCCACCTGTTAACTGTTAGACATGAAAATATTCAAATTTTTGTCTGTGGGGCATAAGGGTTAGCAGTATCCCCTTTATATATATCCCTCTAGTACAATCAAGGTTATTATGGCCCTCTCTCTCAGCCCAGTCTTGTCTTTAGGTTGCCTAGTTGGCTGAGGACCTCTTATCTTCTTGGGTGGCATCTTTCAGAGGCTCTGGCTTGGCATGAGAGTGGTGGATTCAGGACGTGAGTCTAGCCACTTTAAACACCGAGGAAGTTGTCAATACCATGGGATAAATAAAGGATAAGGCCCTTTTCAGCAAGGCTTGAGAGTTTGGAGAGGTGTCTGTGGTCAAGGATGAAGTCTTGGAGCCATGGTATGAATGCTGTGGATATCAAACTGGTTGTCCTGTAGGCCTTGCAAGGAATTGGACCAAAGAACACTTAGTTAACTTACTGATCTGTTTTAGATTTTACTTTAGGGACATGTGGTGTTGGTCTCCCCTGTATAATTTCAAGGTAGTGAACTTGATTTGTAACAAGGCAAGAGGCAATAAAGAGAGCCACCTACAGCTAGTTTTAAAATCAAGGTTTTCTTTTTAAGGTTCTATTTATTCTCTTTATTTGCCCTGAGCTTTGTAGGTGACAGGCACAATATAATTCCCATTTAATGTTGAATGAGCCTTGAAGTCCAGGCCATTGTCGGACCCCAGATAGCATGGAAAGCCAAATCTAGGGATGAGCTCTTGGAGTAACACTTACAATAGCAGATTTTGTCAGGTAAAGCCAGCTTTTACCTGTTCTGAATGAGTGCCCATCAAAACAAGCAAGTGCTTATACTGGATTTTATTTCATTTTACCTCCAGTTTCCAATGTTTTTCTGGCTAGTTACCTCTGAATCGAGTTTTGCCTAGTACCTAGAACAAATGTCTATAGGCCCCACTGGTTCTTTTGTCATTCATCTGGTGACTTGATCCGCAGACAGGATTTTTGAAGAGTTGGGCCAGGAACACATCCAAGTGGCCTTGGAGGTCAGCCACAGGGTCTGGACTCATTTCTTAGTGAGGTTGCCTTAGCACACATATCTGATGTATAATTCCATGGAACAACGAAATCAGCATTACTGATAGGCTTAAATAAACTGTATAATGTTTTATCCAAATCAATGACCACACATTTTTAGTCAAGCACCGTCACCTCTGGAAGGAGGTATTTAATTGGTAGACTTAGGATGGGAAAAACTTGTCTCTAGTTCTCACATACCTGGTTCTAGTTGCTGGACCAACGGTAGGTGATGAGTGAGGTAATGATATCAGCACAGACACTTGCTGTTACATGCGCAGATCCAGCAGCTTGGCAGGACTCAGTGGGGGGGAGCTCAGTAACCTTGGCAGCTACATGTTGCTGCTCTCTGTGTTCAAGTTCACTGGAACAGGTGCAGCGAAGGCAGCGCTGTGGTGCTCAGTGCAGCTAGTATGTCCCCCCACAGCACCCAGCACAGGGTCTGGCTCCCCTTCTGGCACCCAGAGGAGCTGGCATGTCCCCTCCTGGGGGGTGCCCAGCTTGGTGCTTCTGTGCATAGGCTTAGTTTGGCTGGTGGGTGGCAGGGATCTGTGCATGTCTAGCATCTCGGGCTGCCTTTTGTTACCTTTTGAGCTACTGGTCTTGTGTCTTTCCAAGGCAACAATAGTTATCTGTTTTTCAAGTATTCTTGGCAATAGCTTTTTTCAGAATAACTGTATTATTAAACATCTTTGGGCTAAACTCAAGAGATCAGATCTGTTCTTTCCTTGAAACTCCAGCTCTTTTTTAATATCTGGGATTGACTGAAAAACAAAAAGCTAAATTCATAGCAGCCATGTTCTTGCAGCTTATGTGTCAATGTGACCCAGTAGGCTTCTGAAAGCCTCTCCAAGGAAGCTGTGGGAGACTCCATTTTTTCCTATTTATTTGCACTCACCTTTAACTCACCTGCTGGAGTCTTTCCCCAAAAGTCCCTGGCTGTGTTTAGTTTCCTCTTACCATGCATGGTATTTGGGTTCCAGTTGAGTCTGGTTGCAGGCCTTTAAACAGTGACTGCCCTCAGCTCAGGGGTCATGAGAGGCTCAGAGCTGGCAGTGGGCAATAGTACAGTGGGTAGCTGAGGGCTCTGTGGCCAGCTGAGGGCACTCCTTCTCTGTGGCAGGCAGTGGCAGGCCTCAGAGCTGCCTTTGTAGCTTTCTGGAAAATGTGATCTCTTTCTTACAGTTAAACAGACTTAAGGAGAGAGATTAGAGAGTGACACAAATCTCCCCCTTGGTTATGCTTCCCTGGAGGAGGTAGAAGGTTTAGGAGACCTGTAGGGAGAGAAATTATTACAGTCCACCAGCTTAGCCAAAGTGTCCCATTAGGTACTCACATTCCACACCGGGCTCCACACCACCAAGCCAGGCTTTCTACCCAGAGACAAAGACAACACTGAACACAACATAAGCAAGACGAACATGACACCAGACAAATGCTACCTGAGAGACCACAAAAGGGACTCAAACCTCCAGTGTCACTCTAACCAGTGCTAACTTATGCCATCACAGTGAACCCTCAGGACAGAGAAGTATTAGGTCTTCTTGTCCACCACTTCATGACCCAAAAAAAGAACATAGGTCTTTTACCTCTACAGTTTTTTCCCTGATAAAGCTCCTGGTGATAGAAGCAAGATTTGCATGTCTCTATTTGTAGTCACTGGGCTTGGGGCCCCGGAACACTTTGCAGTGGCCTCCCCAAAATCAAGTGTACCACAGACAACCCCAGCAGCAGCAAGGCTCTGATGCTGTCAGCTCAGGAAATCCCGGAGGAGACCTCAATGTTATGCCCAAGTGCCAACAAGACAATCTCTCAGGACACGACATGATTCTAAAGTTCAACCAAGAACTTTATTACTCAGCAGAGGGCCATCCCTCCATAGGAGGAAGGCACAGAGCTAAAAAGAGGCACAGTATTGAAAGGCAAAATCTTTTACCCCACCTCCACCTGTTACCAGGAGGTTTCTATGCAGGAGCAATTAGATTATTCTATTGTTAAAGTGCAGAAGAGAGTCATTACAGAAATAGTACATTTTAAGAACATATAATCTGCTGCTGTGTGCATCGACTGGGTGGACAGTTCCTAAGGAGACAAGTATTAGGTTCATAGGGAGGTTACGGGATACAAAGTGGAGGTTTTTTAATGAAATGGTTGTTTTTATGTTGAGTCTCACAGTCACAGCTGTCTTCTTCCTAAGTCTCTGGCTCTTCCATAAATTATCTAGGTATTTGTCCTCTCCATAAGCAATTCTGACAGCCACATAGCTTTCTCAATCATAAAGTAAACTCCTCTTCTCACATGTCACCTTTGTCACTACAAAATACCCTCTGAAAACTCTGTACTAACCTTTCAACTGAATTATAAGTGCTCCAGTAACTTCAGAAATCACATCAAGCTCTTCATCTTCTACTAGTCCTAATTTAATCCTTTGAGTCTAACACTCATCCAATCAAACCCATTCAACCCAACCCAACTCACCTATTTGACTGTAGAATAAACTCAATTAATAAACTAACATAGTTTGCATAGAGAAGAAAGGGGAAATGTTACCTATAAGAATTAGACAAATGCCATAAGTTTAACTTGTGAATGTTGTTATAACCTGAAGTAACTTTATAAGAAAAAAAATTGACAAAATCAAAATCGTTGAAGTAAATGGACATACAAAGCTGGAAATTATTCATGGAGAGGCAACATCCTACTAGAAATTTCCATTAAAAACCACAAACAATCCTCACTTCTCTACTCTCTAACATGCAGTAATCCCAAAACCAGAAGGGAAAAAAGTGGAGCCATATATAATTTTGAAAGAGATGTAAACATTAATGAATAAACACACATACGCAGAGAAGAATGGAGAAGGAAAACAGAATATCTCCGACCCACCCCCAATCTCCCAAGGCAGAGCAAGGGGTAACAAAGGGAGAAGAAAACAAATACCACACAGCAGAAATCTATGAAAAGTTCATAGAGGTGGCAAGGAAATTTGATTAAGTTGAAAAAGGAAATGACTCCAAAGTTTGTAGCAACTTCACTCAAGATGCCCATGGCGAATTTTTTAAATTTAAATATTTACTGGCACATTATATATACCCATCATTATCACACCCAACATTGAGAGTTTGTACCAGTATATAACACAACTTAATTCTCATTTTTCTCATTCCCATACTAAACCTAACCCTCCATGTACACGTTTTGCTTTCTTTTTTTACCATCACGTTTTTCTTTTTTCTTTTTTTTTTTTTTTTAAGGTTTTTTGAGACAGGGTCTCACTTTGTGGTTCAGGCTGGCCTTGAGCTCAGCCTCCTACTCACTTCACAGCAATCCTCCTGCCTCTGCCTCCCAAGTGCTGGGATTACAGGCGTGAGCCACCACGCCCGGCACTGTGGTATGTGGTACTGGTTGCTGCTGGGGTGAGTCTCCACACCCAGTATGGTATGTGGTTGCCAGGGAATCGAACCCAGGCCCTTGCGCTTGCAAGACAGGCGCCGGAACCACTGAGCTAACTCCCCGGCCCACCATCACATTTTTCTTTCCCGTCATTACACCCTATTTTCCTTTGAATATTTCCTATTTCACAATATCTGTCATACATTCTAGAACTCATTTAGATCTTCAATTTTTCATACCAGAGATTAAATATGATAGTTACACATCTGTGACCTATTTACTTCACTTATGTGTATGTCCATAAAGTACATCCATTTGAGTATAGATGATTCAAACTTATCATTCTTTCTGACAGGGTAATACTCAGTTTTATCCAGTCTAGAGTTGATGGGTATTTGGGTTGTTTCCAAGATTTAACTATCACAACTGAGCTGCTATAAACATGGGTGCATATATGTCACTGTAATACAAATCTTGTAATTCTTTCACGTATATCCCCAGCAGGGGAATAGCAGGGTTAAAGGGGACCTCCAATCCTAGTTTTTTGAGGAATCTCCACACTGATCTCCATAGTGGTTCTACCAGTATACACTCCCACCAACAGTGGAGAAGGTTTCTTTTTCTCACCTACATTTGTTGCTGGCTAATTTTGAAATAGCAGCCATTCTTTAATTTTTGAGAAGTAGGTAGAAAATTGGACAAGGTAAGCAAAAACACTTTAAAATCTGTATGACAGATTCAACAAGGATATGGAATTGTCTGAAAAATGTCAGGCATCAATAGGTGAAATAAAAAATCTATAAAATTTATACATTGTAGATATGGTCAGTATGAAGATAGAAGGTCTGATATTGAGGACAAAGTAGTGAGTTATGATAAAGACCTCAAAGAAGCAAAAAAGAGAGTAAGAGATAAAGAGAAGACTGTGCAGTGGCTATTAGATGACAAGAAGATGTCTGATCTAAAAGTAATTAGAATTCAAGAAAAACTAGAAGTTGGCACATGTAGATTCACTAACATGCTTAGAGAATTCGTGGAAGAAAATTTCCCAAATATAAGAAAGGAATGTAAAATACAAATAAGGAAGGCCTATACTCCTATTTCTCTTTAGATAGTATAAATCTTTTGCCTTTTACAAATAAACAAGGCTTATAGGACACCAAACAATTACCATGAAAAGAACCTAACCTGATCACTGCCTTATTAAATTACTAGATATTCAACACAAACATCAAAATTTTATTTTTAAAATTAATTTTATTGGTGTAATTTAAATATACACATTGATCATATTAATCAAAGGGAGCTTGTACCTGTATATAATATATCTTTATTTCCCTTTTTCTCCCAGCCCTCTCCCCTCCCTTCAAATCTCCCACTGCACCTTATTTACAAAAGTTTTGTTTTCATATCTTCCTTCTTTTCTCCTTTTTCTCTTCCTTTTTCTTTCTTCCTTCTTTCACATTTACCCTCCCCCACTTTTTTTGGAAATAGAGCCTTGCTTTGTAGCTCAGGCTGGCCATGAGCTCATTATGTAGCCCAAGCAAGTTTCAAATTCACAGCAATCCTCCTGCCTCTGCTTCCTGGTGCTGGAATTACAGGTGTGAGCCACCATGCCCAGCACTGTGGTATGTGGTTATCGGGGATCCAACCAGGGACCTTGCACTTACAAGGCGGACTTCCGGAACTGCTGGGCTAAACCCCCGGCCCTTACCATTTCTTTTTGAACAGTTTATTCCTATTGTATATTATCTATTGTACATTTTGGTCATTGTTTACTCTTTCACTTTCTCACACTAAAGAGATAATGTTATATTTACACATATATGTCTGATTTATTTCACTTAAGATTATAATTTCAAGTTGCATCCATTTACATCTAAATTTCTCAAGTTTATCTTTATGGCTGAGTAGTACTCCATTGTATAACAAAAATCTTTTTTATACATCCATCAATTGATGGGAATCTGGGTTATTTAAAAGACTTAGCTATTACAAACTGTGTCACTATAAACATGGGTGTGCATATATCACTGTGGCATGATGCTTTTAATTTTGGGGGGAAGATACCCAGAAGGAGAATAGCTGGGTCAAATGGCACTTCTAGTCCTAATTTTTTTAGGAATCCCCACACTGATTTTCACAGTGGTTGCACCAGTTAGCACTCCCACCAGCAGTGGGGCAGTGCTCCTTTTTTCCCACAGCACTTCCAGCATTTGTTATTGGTTGATTTTTTATAATAACCATTCTTTCTGCCATGAGTATTAAAAGAGAGTATCTTTACTCTAGTGAACGTGTTTGTCTCTTCTATTAAAGATAAGGTGGTTGAGTATATTTGATGTGGCTTCTGCCTTCCCCTAGTCTGGATCCTCAGGTCTGTTTTTTTGACAGTACCACACTGCTTTATATCATAGTAACGCTATAGTATAATTTCAAGTCAAGGATTGTGATGCTCCCTGCCTTGCCTTTGTTGCCCAGAAACACTTTTGTTATTTTAGGTTTCTTTTAGTTTGAAATGAACTTTAGAAATAATTTCACTAGTTCTGTAAAATACGCTAAAGGTGATTACATTAAATTTGAATAATAATTTTGGGAGGATGGTCATTTTCTTTATGCTGTTACTTCCTACCCAAGAGCAGGGGATAGCTTTCTATTTTGTAATAGCCTCCTTGATCTCTTTTTTTCAGAGTGCTATAATTTTCAATGTGTATGTCCCTTATTTTCTTTGTTAGATTGATTCTTAAGTGTTTCATATTTGTCTACACTGTTGTGAAAGATGTTTTCCTGAATTTCTCTCAATGAGTTTGTTATTTGGGTACAGAAATGTTCCTTATTTTTCACTGTTGACTTTGTACCTAGCTATGCAACTGAATTTGGTTATTAAATGTAGAAGTTTTTAGTGATGCTTTTTGGATCTTCTATGTAGAGAGTCATGACATCTGCAAAAAATGATAATTTAACATCTATCTTTTCTCTTTATTCTTTTTATTTCTTTTCCTTCTTAAATTCTTCGGCTAATTTTCCAGAATTATGTGGAATAGGAGTGTGGTAGTGGGATTCATGTCTTGTGCTTTATTTTTGAATAAATTCTTGCAATCTTTGACTGTTTAGCATTATCTTGGCTGTTGATTTGTCATAGATGGGTTTTTTTTATCAGATTGAGGTAAAGACCATCTATTCTAGTTTCTGTAGGTTTTTTTAAAAATTCTGAATAGATGTTGGACTTTGTCAAATGCCTTTTCGGTGTCTATTGAGAAGAACATGAAATTTGTCTTTGACTCTATCTATATGATATATTTCATAGATTTATTTGGATATATTCAACCATCCCTGCACCTGGGATGAATCATACTTGGTCATCTTTTTGATGATTTGTTCCATTCTGTTCTCCAATATCTTACTGAGAATTTTTGCATCTGTGTTTATTAGTGAGATTATCCTGTAGTTTTCTTTCTTTCTTTTTTAGCAATAAAAACACTAGTACCAGTGCTTTTCTTCATTGGTAAGTTTTAATTTATTTTTTCAATTTAATTGACTGATATTGGGTTGTTTAGAATTTTTATATCTTCTTGGTTCAAATTTGGTAATTCACATGTATCTAGGAATCTGTTCACTTCTGTGATTTCCATCTTATTATAGTACAGTTTCCGAAAATAGGTATTAATAATCTTCTGGATTTCCACAGGATCTGTTATGATTTTACCCTTTTCATTTCTAATTATATGAATTTGAGTATTTTTTTCATTTTTTGATAAGGTTGACTAAGGGTTTACTAACTTCATTTAATCTTTCAAAGAACCACCTCTTTGATTCATTGATTCTTTCCATTTTTTCTTAGTCTGAATTGTATTAATTTCTGCTTTGATCTTTATAATTTCCTCTTGTTCTTCTTTTGTTCTTATTTGTTCAGAGTTTGAGGTTCACTCATAGCAGTGCCATTTCCCAACCTTTCTTGTGACACATCAAAATCTTAGAAGCAGCCAGAGACAAAGAAAAAAGTCATGTATAATGTTAAACCAATTAGAATCATAGCAGACTTCCCAGTACAAGTCAAAAAAGCCAGATAAGCTTGCAGTGAAGTATTTCAAGAACTAAGACCAAATAATGTCCAAACCAGACTAAACTACTCAGCAAAGCTATTCTTAAAAATAAATGGAGTAATATTATTTCCATATTAGTGAACAGCTTAGATTTATTTCAATGTATTATGAACAAAAACAACAAAGGAGACACAGCTACAAACACAGGGGAAAATAGTGGTCAGTGAATAAACAGCAACAAAATATCAATAAAAGAAAAAAAAAAGGATCCACCAACAGATAAAAAATGCAATAATAGTAAGTAATTGATACAACTGTGTGATACCTCTCAAAATCAACAGCTTCTACTCTCAAATTGAAAGGCACAGAGTGAAAGACCATATAAAAAAACAGAACCTGAAAGTCTGTTGCCTTCGGGAAACTCATCTAATTTAAAAAATTCATAGACTAATATTAAAGGACAGAAAGCAGTATTTTATGCATCAAGATCACCAAAACAAGTAGAAATTCTGATACCAGACCAGTGAAATTTTAAGCTACAACTGATCAGAAGATACAAAGAAGGTCACTCTATACCAGTTAAGGAAATGACTGGACAAGACACATATATACCAAATACTGGAGCACCTATCTTCATGAAACAAAAACTGCTGCAAGTTAAAAGGTCAGATAAACACAATTATAGTAGATTATAACTACTTTTGCAAAGAGGCTGACTTAACAAAACCAAAGAAATATCAGATCTGAAGCACACCACTGATTAAACTACATAGACATGTATAGATTATTTCATTACTCTAATACAGAATATGCATTCTTTTTGACATCATACAGTACTCTGCCCAACATAGATCTCATATAATCCACAAAGCCTGATTAACTAAATATAAAAGAATAAAAATTTCCCCACACATAGTATCAGACCACTGCTGAATGGAAATAGAAATTAGTTACAGAAGAAATTTTAGAAACAACAGAAGCTCCAGAAAATTTGACAATATATCTTAAACAACAAATAGGTCTCAGAAGAAATCAATGAAGAAAGTTTAAAATTTGAGCAAATTAATGACAATGAAGGCACAATTTGTCAAAATTGTGAGAGACTGTGAAAACAGTTCTAAGAGGAAAATTCATCACAATCAATGCTGTCATTAGGAAAACATAACAAGCCTAAATAGATAACCTTATGAGAAATGTTAAAATATTCTAGAAAGAAAAAATTGACCCGAAGCAAAATTAAGACAGGAAATTATAAAGATGAGAGAAGAAATCGATGAAATATAGATTAAAAATTCAGTAAAAAAATTAAAAAATCAAAGAACTCATTTTTTGAAAGCATAGATAAAACAGAGGAGCCCCTACCCATACATACCAAGAAGTGAGAAAAGACTCACATCAAATCAATTAGATAGAAAAAAGGGCAAAAATCACAACAGACACTGTCAAATTTAAAAAGAGTAACTCCTTCAAAAAAAATTGTGTTCCAAGAAATTAACAAATTTTGGAGAAATAGACAGGTATCTAGACACACATACATACAAACTACCAAAACCAACACAGGAAGGCATATATATGGGTAATAACCCAATAATAAGCAATGAAACGAACAAATAAAGAATATACCAATCAAAAGAGCCCAGAACCTGGTGGATTCACTGTTGGATTCTACAAAAAAGGATGTTATAGCATCAATACTCCTCAAAGTCCTCAAAGAAAGTGAAAGGGATGCAGTACTCTGAAACACAACGATGAAAGCAGTATCACTTCTATCCCAAAAGTGGACAAACACTCAAATAAAAAGGTAAACTATAGGCCAATCTCCTTCATGAACATAGATTGAAAAGTCCTCAACATGACATTAGAAAATAGAATGTAGCATATTTGCAAAAAAGGCTATATATAATTATCAAGTATGTTTCATGCTAAAGATGCAAAGATAATTGAACATATTGTAAGACTGAAAGCCTTACCAAACACTCTGGGGAGCAGGCTGCAGCGAGGGTCACCCGAGAGAGAACACACCGGGCAAAAGTTAGATGCTAAAGCAGACCTTTATTAGTCTGGCCAGGCGGCACTCCCCAAGTGCTAGACTTAGAGGGGCACCCCGGTTCAGAGTTGGGGGCTTCTTAGGGGACATTGTGGGAACCAAGCAAGCCGAAGTACGGAAGCAAGATTTTTGCAGTTAGGGGGTTTCTATCTTACCTCTACAGCACAGTTACAAGGCGATTATTCAGGACAATCAGAGCAGTTTTGACCGATTCCTGCAACACAGTTACAAGGGCATCCAGCAGTTTCCTTCTAGGAGCTAGGCCCGTTGTAGGCACATTTCCACGTAGGCACCTTCAGGGAACTCAAGGTCTTTTGGTGTTCTGAGACAAATGGCTTTACTTTTGTCTCACAGTATGAAGGGGCAAGCCACTTTCAGGTTCCCCTTCTGTCTTTCTTAGGTAGAAGCTATCTCTGAATAAGACTTTTTATACTCTTAAAAAATGCAAGTCAGTAAATGTAATATACGATATAAAGGCAAGCAAGACAAAAAACCGTAAGTGTATATCAGCAGATGCAGAAAAGGCTTTTGATGAAACCTGGTACATATTCATGATTTTTTAAAAACCATGAAAAAAACTGGTATAGAAAGATCATACCAGAATATGATAAAAGCAATTTATGACCGACCAATGGCTAGCGTTACACTAAATGGGGAAAAGTCTAAAAGCATTCCCTCTAAAATGAGTCTCAAGGCAAAGATATTCACTATCATCTCTTCTGTTCAACACAGTACTTGAAATATTAGCCCAAACATTTAAACAATAAAAAGAAATAAAGTACATTTAGAAAAGAAACAACTCAAATTATCATTATTTGCAGATGACATGATACACTACATAGACAACCCAAAGAACTCTACTAAAACTTCTTAATATTAATAAGAAACTTCAGCAATCTAGCAGGATAAAAGATAAAAACACAAAAATTATTAATATATGTGTACACCAACAATAAATGCATTGAAAAATTAACTTTGAAAAGAATAGCATTCACAGTAGCTTCAAAACAAACAAACAAATGAAATATGTAGGAATTAGTCTCACCAAGAAAGTGAAAAATTTCTGCAAAGAAAAGTAAAATCAAAGTGAGCATGACATTATAAAATGGAAAGATGTCTTCAATGGAGAGGCAGAATGAATATTGTTAAAATGGCCATACTCTCAAAACTGTGGCACAGATTTAATGCAGTCACAAACAAAATTCCAATAGCACAATTTACAGCCCCAGAAAAATTATGATCCTGAAATTCATATAAAAGCAGAGGAGACCCAAAATCACAAAAGGAATTTTGAGCAATAAAAACAAAACAGAAAACATAGCAATACCTGACATTAATTTATGGGCACAGTATTGAAACAAAGACATGTGCACCAACAGAACAAAATTGAGGATACAGAAACTTTCCCAGAATCATTGATCTATTTGGACTCTGAAAGATGCCAAAAGCATATGTTGGAGGAAAGACAGCCTATGTGAAAATATTGTGCTGAGAAAAGTTATCTGTGTGGAGAAGATTAAAAATGGGCTTTTACCTCTCACCATATACTAAGTTAAAGTAAAACTGGATCAAATGTCTATACATTCAAATAGAAACATTAAAGCTACTGGAAAATAAAATAGATAAAACATGTGAAGAAATAGATACAGGAAAGGATTTGCTAAACAGAACCTCAATTGCATAGGAAATGACAGCAAGAATAAACACGTAGGATTATATCAAATTGAAAAGCTTCTCTCAAACAGAAGAATCTATCAGCAGAGTGAAGAGACAACCTACACAATAGGAAGATTTCCTTAAATAAATTGAGTTTGTAGGTATTATGGGAATACATTCTGATCACATTCTTCATTGGAAACCTGTACATAATGTATCTTTTTAAACTGATTTTATTGGTACATCTTGATTCTTATTTTTTTCACATTGCCCTGCCTTCTCTTCAACTCCTATCCATTCTATGTAAATAAGCTTTGTCTTCATTTTTTTCCTTTTTACCATGAATTTTTTTCTTTTCCTTCTTTGCTTTCCCCTGTCCACACTCAGTTACCTTTTCCTGTTGAACATTTTCTTCCTGTTTCACAATATCTGTCATACATTTTAGACCCCATTTACTCTTTCAGTTTCTCACACTAGGGAAACAATATGGTATTTACACATCCGTGTCTTATTTCTTCTACTTATGAATATGGCCTCAATGTGCATCCATTAAAGCCATAATGTTTCTAATTATCATTCTTTATAGCTGAGTAATACTCGATTCTGTTAAAAAAAATATGACTTTTTAAAACCAGTCTCTGGTTAATGGGCATTTGAGCTGTTTTCAAGATTTAGCTATTACAAACTGAGCTGCTGTAAACATGGGTGCACATATGTCACTATCGGATGATGCTTTTAATTCTTTCATGTATATATCAAGCAAGAAAATAGTAGGGTCAAGTGAGGCATCTAATCCTAGTTTTGTGAGGAATCTCCACAGTGATTTCCCAGTGACTGCACCAGTCTATATTCCCACTAACAGTGGAAAAGGGATCCATTCTCCCCACAGTCCCATCAGAAATTATTATTGATTGATTTCTTGATAGCATCGATTCTTTCTGGTATGATACAGAATCTCAGTGTTGTTTTCATTTGTATTTCTTGGATGACCAATGATGCCGAACATTCTCTTCACATGTCTCTTTACTGCTTTTACTTCTTCATCTGAAAAAGTCTGTTAATTATAGATGTAAATTTTTTAGGTGAGTCTTTAAATATGGGGGACTGATTTTTGAAGTTCTTTATATATTATATATAGTAGTTCTTTGTCTGAGGAACAACTGGTAAATTTTTCTCCCAAATTGTATGTTGTCTTTTTACTCTGTTGGTGGTTTCTCTTGCTATATGGGAGCTTATTAATAAGATGAGATCCCAGTTGTTTATTCTTTCTTCTAGTTCCTGTCATGCTAAGGTTTTGTTCATAGTCTCTCCTTACATCAGTGTCTCCAAGTGTTCTGCCTAACCTATGTACTAGAAAGTTTAGTGCTTCTGTTTTAATAGTTAGATCTCTGATTCACTTTGATTTTAGTTTAGTTCATGGTGAAAGACATAGATCTAGTTTTAATCTTTGGCAGGTTGAAACTCAGTTTTTACAACACCATTTATTAAATGAGCTATCTTTCCTCCATTGAGGGTATTTGGCTCCTTTATCAAAAATGAGGTTGCACCCATGTTTATAGCAGCCCAGTTTGTGATTGCTACATCTTGGAAACAACCCAAGTGTCCATCATCTGGAGACTGGATAAAAAAGCTGTGGTTCTTCTACAGAATGGAGTACTGCTCTGCCATAAAAAATGATAAGTTTGAATCATTTCTACTTAAATGGACAGACCTTGAGGATATCCTCATAAGTGAAATAAATAGGTCACAGATAGATACATATCGCATCTTTTCTCTGGTATGAGAAAATGAAGATGTAAATGAGTCCTAGGATTGTATGTTATATATTGTGAAATAGAAAATGCTCAATGTAAAATAAGGTGAAAGGGGACAATGTTGAGATTGTAACAAAAAAGTAAGGAAACAAATTTTATATATATGGGGGGGTGGTAGGGTGGGTATTTGCTGCATATATTTATGAGTGTCATCTCTTCCTCATGGATTGCTCCCTGTATAAGGATACAGTGTCCTTCTTTGTCTCTCTTAATCAGTTTTGATTTGAAATTTACTTTGTCTGCAAATGAAATAGCCACTGTTTTTTTTTCCAGTTTCCTGCAGCATGGATAATTGTTTTCCCTCATGTTACTCTCCGTCTATGGGTTTCTTTCTGAATTAGGGATGTTTCTTGTATATATCATATTGTAGGATCTTGCTCCTAATCCATTCTGCCAGCCTGTATCTTTTAATTGGTACATTGAGGCCACTGGCATTAATAGTTATAACTGATATGGATTGATTTAGCTCTGTCATGATGTTTTCCTGCTCTTGGCTCTTTTATTCTTTGCTTTTCCCCCTTTCCATTCAGTTTCTTGCCTACCCCAATGAGTTCATTCTACCGGAACTCATGGGGTTGTGACATCCACTGTTTTTTCTAAGCTGTTCTTTAGAATTTTTTGAAGAGCAGGTTTTGTATTTTTGAAGTCTTCAGGTGTTCTTTTTCATGGAGCTATCTTATTTTCCCATCAATTTTTTTAAATTTTTTAATCTTTACTGGTACATTACATAAACACATCATGATTGCACTCCATAATGGGGATTTGTACCAGTATAAGACACAACTTAATTCTCATTTTTTCCCATAGCCCCACCCACCCTACCACCCCCCCATATACATAAAATTTGTTTCCTTACTTTTTTGTTACAATCTCATCATTTTTCCCCCTTCACCCTAATTTACAATGAGCATTTTCTATTTCACAATATATAACATACAATTCTAGGACTCATTTACACCTTTATTTTCTCATACCAGAGAAAAGATGCGATATGTACCTATCTGTGCCCTATTTATTTCACTTAGGAGGATATCCTCAAGGTATGTCCATTTAAGTATAAATGATTCAAACTTATCACTTTTTATGGCAGAGTAGTACTCCATTCTGTAGAAGAACCACAGCTTTTTTATCCAATCTCCAGCCATCAATTTTGAAAGATAGTTTGCAAGATACATCAGTTTAGGTTAGGTTGCAGGTTGTTTTCCCTTAAGACTTGAAATGCTTCACTCCAGCCTCTCCTTAACTTAGTGTTTCCATTGAAAAGTCTGCTGTGATTCTGACTGACTTTCCTTTGAACATTGTTTTTTCTGTCTACATGATATATATATATATATACATATATATATATATATATATATATACATATATATATATATGTATATATATATATATATATATATTTTTTTTTTTTTTTTTTAGGTTTTTTGAGACAGGGTCTCGCTTTGTGGTTCAGGCTGGCCCTGAGCTCAGCCTCAAACTCACATCACAATCCTCCTGCCTCTGCCTCCCGAGTGCTGGGATTACAGGCGTGAGCCACCACGCCCGGCACTGTGGTATGTGGTACTGGTTGCTGCTG
>PVIR01011097.1:0-29897 GCA_004026965.1 Petromus typicus | reverse complement strand
TCGAACCCAGGTCCTTGCGCTTGCGAGACAGGTGTCAGAACCACTGAGCTAACTCCCCGGCCCCATGTTTTTAATGTTTTTTCTTCTGTTGGATATCTGGAATCTTGACAATTACATGTCTAAGTGTAGGTATTTTTAAAATATCATGGCCACTTGGAGTCCTATGTTCCTCACTTATCTGTATGTTAAATTCTTTTTCTTTTCCTGTGAAGTTTTCTGCCTTTATATCTGTGAACAGTTTTTTTTTTAATATCTTTTTCACTGTCTCCTGTCTCCTCACTGACTCCAATAAGTCCTATGTTATTCTTCTTTGTATTATGTAGTAGCTTCTTGGATTGATTTTTTTGTGGTCCTTTGCTATTTCCCATAAATTATTCCTTTCATGTTCATTGGCTTAAATCCTATCTTCTAGGTCTGATATTGTGTTTTCATATTTGTTCATCTCATTTCACAAACTTTTGTTGAGTTTCTAGTCTCCTAGGAATCTGAAATCTGCTTCAATTCTGATGGGCCTTCCTTTATATGTCATTTGTTTCTTTTCTCTAGTTGCTTTCAATATTTTATTCTTCTGTCGGGATTCTGGTATTTTGATTTTTTTTTTTTTTTTTTTGAGACAGGGTCTTGCTTTGTAGTTCAGGCTGGTCCTGAGCTCAGCCTCAAACTCACATCACAGCAATCCTCCTGCTTCTGCCTCCTGAGTGCTGGGATTACAGGTGTGAGCCACCACACCACACACTGTGGTATGTGGTACTGATTGCTGCTGGGCGTGAGTCTCCACACCCAGTACTGTGTGTGGTGACAGGGCGATTGAACCCAGGCCCTTGCACTTGCAAGATGGCGCCAGAACCACTGAGCTAACTCCCCGGCCTTATTTTGACTATTATGTGCCTAGGTGTGGATTTATTTTTTTGATCATGGTGAAATAGATTCCTGTGTGCCTTACTTACCTGCATGTCAAATTCTTTTTTCCTGCTTGGAAAGTTTTCTGCCATTACATTGTGAACAGTTTTGGTTGGTTTTTTTTTTTTTAATGTTATATACACTATCTCCTGTTTCTTCATTGACTCCAATCAGTCTTATGTTGTTCTTCTTTGCATCATCTAGCAGCTGTTGGATTAATTTCTTATGGTTCCTTATTCTTTTAAAGAAATCTTTCCTGGGCCAGGGATTTAGCTCAGTGGTTCCGGTGCCTGTCTTGCAAGCTCAAGGACCTGGGTTGGATCCCCGGTCACCACATACAATACTGGGTGTGGAGACTCACACCCAGCAGCAATCAGTACCACATACCACAGTGCCAGGCGTGGTGGCTCACGCCTGTAATCCTAGCACTCAGAAGGCAGAGGCAGGAGGATTGGTGTGATGTGGGTTTGAGGCTGAGCTCAGGGCCAGCCTGAACTACAAAGCAAGACCCTGTCTCAAAAAAAAAAAAAAAAAGAAAGAAATCTTTCCTTTCCTCCTCCCTGTCTTTGGTTTGCTAACTCTATGTTGGTTTAGGTCTTATTTGAGTGTTTGCTCATTTGTTTTTTGTTTTGTGTGTGTGGGGGGGTGATGCTTTTGATTTAATTCCTGGGTTGATGTCTATAAAATGCTTATTGCAAGTAACTTTCTTGATAATATTTATAATCCTTAAGAAATGATTACTTCCTGAGTCATTCTCCTGATATAATTGGCCATTCAGCTTCTGCACAAGTACCAGTACAACTATAGCACTTACAAAATATGAACCAGACCCAGGCAGAGACTCTGAGGCTATTTCTAATATGATGGTCCCAGAAGGAGTCTAGGCACAACTGCTGTGTTGGGTTGGGGCAGAGTAGTGGGCTGTGAACCTGTAAATCCCAGTGCAACTGCAGAACTTACTCAGTGTGTGTCAGATCTAGGCACAGTCTCTGGGGCTCCTTGAGGACTAATATTTAGAACACATGAAGAACTGAATAAAATTATTTCCTGAATTTAAGATCCAGTCAATAAATGAGTAAGAGCAATGACCAGACACTTCACAGAATAACAAACACAAATGGTCCACAAATATATGAAAAAATGTTCTAGAACTCTGGACATTAAAGAAATGCAAATGAAAACAACACTAATATTCTATCTTACTCTGAAAAGGATGGAAATCTTTAAAAATAAAACCATAATAAATGCTGGTGAGGCTGTGATGAAAAGAAAATGGGTGATCTCTTTCATTGTTGGTGGTTTTGGAAACTAGAACAGACATTATGGAAATTAATATGGGGATTACTAAAAGAACTGAATTAAAAATTCTATATGACTCAATCATCCCCTGGTAGGTATCCTGCAAAAAGTTAAAGGCATCATGGTACAGTATAGCACATAACTTATACATAAATTACATATAGCACATAACTTATAATAGTTAACTCCTACAAATACTTTGTGTACCCATCAACATTTAATTGGATAAAGAAACAGAAGAATGTATATATAGTGGAATACTACTCTGCTGTAAAGAATGACAGCAGAGTTTTGTGACATTTGAAGGAAAAATGGAGGTATCTGGAAAATATAATATTGAGTGAAATAAACCGGACTCACAAGTAATACTGTATAGTATGTCTTGTTTGAGTGAGGCAAAATACAAACAAAGAGAAGGATAAGGGATGGATAGAAGAAGTCAAGGAGAGATCTCTTGCAGTAGGGAAGTAGTCAAGGGAACATGTATGAGAGGCAAGGAACATAGTAAGGGGAAATAAGTTGAGTAAAGATGTGCTGTGTACAGGAATCTAATAACATCTGTACCAATCTGTGGAAAGAATTCAAATTATTTCATGTATATTATAGTATCATAGTCCAATGAAATTGGAACACAGTAGCAAAATAAACCACAGAATATAGGCATATACATGGAAATTACATAATATTTTCTTGAATAACCAATGGGTCACAGTCACATATGAAATTAAAGAAATAACTTGAGAGTTTCTAAAATTTAACAATAATGCCAATATGACATAACAGAACCTATGGGATACAATGAAAGCAGTCCTATGAGGGTAGTTTATGGTGGTGAACTTCCACATCAGGAAACAGTGAGCTCAAATAAATAATCCCATAATGAGCCTTAAGGTTTGAGAAGAGAAAGAACAATCTAAACTCAGAACCAGTATGAGGAAGGAAACTATACTTGTCAGAGGAAAAATTAATGCAACTGAGAGTAAAACATGCTTTGTAAATATCTTGTTAGCATAGGACAAACTTGAGGTACGTGGCAGTGACTCAGGCATGCCCACAGTCCAATGTTAATGACTTCAGATACAGGCAGTTCACCTGCTTATTGTCATGCCTGTCCTAAGTCCAACAGGAAAGAGCTGTTTACTTTTACCCATAACTTCCCAGTAGATGACACAGAGAGACTTATAATGCTGTTTACACCCACTCCTGTCCCAAGAAGTTCTAAAAGTGGATGTATACCTGAGTAGAATGGCCCAGGTATCTAAATCTCATTAATATTCCTCTCCAGGTTCCCTAGCCCCTCCAATATCTGTATCAGCCTAACTCCTTTCCCATTCAATTGCTAAAATTTCTCTCCCCAGTTGTTAGCCCATCCTCTCAAGAATGGAAATCTCTCTCCCATTGTCAGCTAATCTGCACATGGATGCAATAAACTTGGCCTTTTCCCATGTAGCTGCCAGAATCCTCTGATTTTTAGTCTCTGTTAACTGGAATAAACTTTTCTTTTTCTTACAATTTAGAGCCTCTTTTTTGAGAAGTGGATTCTTTATAACATTTTGGCGCTGTTACTCCGATGGTGGGAGACTCTTGGGGAGTTTTACACTCTACCTAAGGAGCCACTAAACTCACTTGTCAGTTTATGCCTTAAGAATTCACTTCTCGGGCCAGGGAGTTAGCTCAGTGGTTCTGGCGCCTGTCTCGCAAGCGCAAGGACCCGGGTTCGATTCCCCAGTAACCACATAACAATACTGGGTGTGGACACCCTCATCCAGCAGCAACCAGTACCACATTCACAGTGCCGGGCGTGGTGGCTCACGCCTGTAATCCCAGCACTCGGGAGGCAGAGGCAGGAGGGTTGCTGTGATGTGAGTTTGAGGCTGAGCTCAGGGCCGGCCTGAACCACAAAGTGAGACCCTGTCTCCAAAAACCTAAAAAAAAAAAAAAAAAAGAATTCACTTCTCCACTCCAGACAATCGGCTGAGGCCCACTCCACAGGCTTCAGACTGGGTAAGAATGTTTTTATTTCTACCCAGTAGCCACCTCAGTCGTGTGTTTCCACTCCCCCTGCCTTTTACAATCTCTGTAACCTTAACACCTCACTGTCTTACTGTCCTTCCCTTCTCTGTGTTGCTGCAACTTTAATTTCACTCTTACTGAGAGCAGTTGTGCTTGTAGCTTGCAGCTCCTCTCCCCACAGCAAACAATTGTGCTTGTAACTCCAAGTTCCCCTGCCCATACTGCAGGCAACTGTGCTTGTAGCTAGATTCTTTCTCTCACAACCTAGAGCCTCTTTTTTCTATGACAAGTGGATTCTTTATCACTTATCTCAGCATCTGAGGTTGGGAGTTTAGGGAGGGAGCTGCTCCTCCCATAATCTCTCACCTCTGGTTTGTGCTGAGCTGTTGGCCTGCTCAGTGTTTGGAAAGAAGACAATGGGACAAAGGGGCTTATGTAGCCCCAGTCTATCCTCTGAGGCTAGACTCTGCTTTACTCCTTGACTCCCTCCACATATACAGGAGGTTCTCAAAATGGCTGTTCCCTGGCTGGGTCAAGGCAGAGTCCCAGCAGACCAGACCTGGCTGATTGTTTCCCCTATTTTTAACTCCTATGCATATGATTTGTTTGGCCTACAAATACAAATAACTTCTTTCAAATTATGTTTTTGTATCATATCATTTTCCTCATGCATGTAGTATGACTGAGTATAAAATCATTAGGCAGAGTAAAAACACCAAAAAATATTTACTATACGATTCAATACATTATAAACTCTAAAAAACAGAAATATAATCTATGGTGATATAAAGAAAATCATTGGTTACCTAGGGCCACAAATGGGAGGCAGGAACTGACTAAGAAAGATTACAAATGATATTTATTTGGTGATGAAAATGCTTATATTTTTATTGCACTAATGGTTACGTGAGAAAATATATTTACAGAAATTTATCCAGCTGTACACTCTAAGTATGTGCATTCTGTTAAATATAAAGTATACCACGACAAAGGTGAGTAAAATAATGTGAAGTAGAAAAGACAAGTAACATAATATAGAGCATAATCTCATGTATTCAAATATCAAACAAGCAGGCAAATCAGAAAAAAAATATATTGTTAAAAATACATATATACATAGTAAAACAAGCAGGCAAATCAGAAAAAAAATATATTGTTAAAAATACATATATACATAGTAAAACTATAAAGGAATAAAAATAAAGGTTAATATAAATTTAAGAGTAGTGATTTTCTCTGGAAAAGTACAAAGGTATATAACAGATAAAGAGTGTAAAGAATATTTTAAAGGTATTTACAGTGCTCTATTTCTCTTTTTTTTTTTTTTTTTTTAGGTTTTTTGAGACAGGGTCTCGCTTTGTGGTTCAGGCTGGCCCTGAGCTCAGCCTCAAACTCACATCACAATCCTCCTGCCTCTGCCTCCCAAGTGCTGGGATTACAGGCGTGAGCCACCACGCCCGGCACTGTGGTATGTGGTACTGGTTGCTGCCCCCAGTTATTTCTGTTCTGTATTTCATTGTGACTTTTCCAGTATTATGGTCTCAGCATAGCTTGGTTTTCTTACATGGTGGAACAACGTTCCAAGGAATGTATCAAGAGAAAGTCATGTAAAAGCTTTAACATCCCCGGCCCCCCAGTGTTCTATTTCTTAAAACGTATGGTGAATTGTGTTTATTTTTTAATGTATGTATACCACATGTTCTTTAGTACAAAAGTAAATTCACACACATATACATATGAATTCCTATTCTGTTTATTTAATTCGGCAATATTTTTCACAGACTGACTTACTATTTTCCAGGTTGCAACTCAAATTGAACTTTCTCAGTGAGTCATTCTAGGGTGGACCTTTAACACTGCCTCAATGAACAACAGTAAAAATGATATTGTATTACTTGTAAAGTTAAGTCATGGAAAATGTTAAAGCTTTTACATGACTTTCTCTTGATACATTCCTTGGAACGTTGTTCCACCATGTAAGAAAACCAAGCTATGCTGAGACCATAATACTGGGAAAATCACAATGAAATACAGAACAGAAATAACAAGAAATAGTGTACTAGAAGAGTCCTCAGATGTTTTAGACTTTTGACTTTGGCTTCAGGCATGAGAGAAATCTTCAAGATGGTGGAAGGCCTAGCTGCTACCTTAAAGCAGCCACATGAAACCTTAATAAAAACTCCTAATTAAGCCCAACCAAACACAAAAGATATACAAAACAATAAGAAATATTATTTCATTGTTCATTTATCATTGCTCAGTTTGGGATGGTATGTTACATAGTTATACCTAAAAAAACCTTCTATAAACACTATCTAGATTAATGTCACTCAAATTATCTCAATGGTATCGTTAATTTCATTTTTCATGGATTATATCTGGGTCTGAATGTTTCTCAAATGTTTATTCCTGGTAGATGTAAGTTCTAGCAAAAAGATTGTTGGGTGGCATATAGTAGGTACTCAGGAATGATTTTCAAATGAACAAATAATAGAGTGTGAGATTTGGATCTGAGTGAGGGAGAACGCATCCTACTTAACAAGTTGTTTCTGGGGCCACACTCAGAGAAACTGAACCATACTTACCACTTGGTCCCCACAGTCTGTCTCTGAACCACCTTCTAAATTGACAATGGCTCCCTTTGGGTATTTCTGTCTCTAAAGTCCTTCAAATATTCTTCTCCAAGGAGCTCTCTCTGTGGCATCATCACACTCTGACACATCTCTTCCTGAGCCCTTATTGCATTATATTAAAGGTACTTATTATATTTCTGTCACCTTGAAAATGTCTGATTTATTCCCAGATCCCAGGGGCTAATAAAACAAATACAGCATATATAGATGTTCCTCAGTTTGAACTGGTGCACATGCTATGGCCAGTGTAAAAGCTCAATCACCTCTTTAAAGGCTCTGTCTCTAAAAACAAGTGCATTTTTTGATATTGGGGGGAGGTAGGGCTTCAATGTGTAATTGAAGTGGCCAGAACACAATATACCCATAACATCATGGAAGGAGACATTAAATGAATGGCTGCTAGTAACTGTTCCAGAGCTCGCTCTCCTTATTCCCTTTTTCTAGACCTTACACACACACACACACACACACACACACACACACACACACACCCCTCACAGTCTTACATGCAGCCATATCTTTATACTGACCCTCACGGCTGGATCTCAGAATTCTCTTCCTCACCAGTTGCAATAACAAATCCCTTATCCCAAGGCAGCATCCCTCTTATTTCAGAGAATAATTCAACCTGAGACCTTCCCAAGCTACCATGTTGCCTACAGGCCTCACAAGTAAGGAGGTTTATCTGAGTGTGATCAAAGCAAGGCAAGGAATATTTTGAGGAAACTTGGGACTCACAGAACAGGGACCAATACCCTAATGGGCCCATGCCAAACCAAGTACCCTCAAGAAAATGGTAATTTGTGGCAGGCAGCTCGCAGTTTAGGTCTCGGGTTCCAACTCCCACCCTAACCATGACAATTTAGAAAGGAAGCCACCCTCACTGACTTTTCTTACATTTAAAATGTTTTTATTAATATATGTTTGTAGTACCTATTGACATGCATTGTATACATACTATATCTTAATTCCTTTTTGTTTTCCTCTTCTCCACTCCCTCCCCTTCCCTCGATCTCTTGGTCTCTTTCTCATTTGCAAAACACCTATCTCCTTGCTTCCTATTATTTGTTTTATTTTATACTTTAATTTATTTATACTTTGAGTCTCTCACAGAAAAGAAAATAATACTATATAGTAATAATACTTGTCTGTGCTATGGATTGGAGCTAGATGCCCCTCCCAAACCTCATGCGGTCATAGGCTTGATGTAGGGTGTGAAGCTGGAATCGATTCATGATGCAAGTGCTAAACTCAAGGGCTCTGGGATTAACGGTGTGAATACCACCTACCCTAAGAAGGCTGGCTAAAATCAAAGGGGCGGAAGGGACACTTTTACCTCCCTCTTTTTAATCTTTGCTGCTTTGTGCACTTCATGTTGTTTCTCTTTTGTGATGCTCATTTGCCATCCCAGCCTTGGGATGGCTGCTTATGGATTGAGACCTCTGTGAACTGTAAGCCGAATAAGCCCCTTCCCTTTTAACTTCGGGTGTTGGGTATTTTGTCTCAGTAATGAGAGAAAAGTAGCTACACAGCTTGATTTACTTCACTTAACATTAAATGCATCTGTTTTCCTAAAAATTACTGCAATGTATCTTTCTTTATAATGGAGTACTATTCTACCATTTATAAGCATTGGATTACTTTTTCATTTCTCTACACTGATAGTCACATAGTCTGTTTCCAAGATTTAGCTATTATTATTTGTGCTGCTACAAACATTAGTATTCGTGAAACCCGGTAATATAATATCTTTCACTCTTTGGGTAAATGCCTCAAAGGGGATTATCGAGGTTAAATGGATTTACTAATTTTAGTTTTTTGTGGAATCTTCACATTCATTTCCATAGTGATTGTACTACTTTGTAGTCTGATCAACAACGATTTCCCCATGACTCCCACCACAGCCTCACCCAATCTCATTGATTTAGAACCTTTCAGGTAACTGAGACAGGTGGTTTTTCACAGGGCCTGAGCCCACTTACACAAACTACCACAAGGCCTCAGCTAACGTACTTGCACCTGTACCATTGCTCTTTGCCTTCCATTCTAATAAAAGATTTTGTACTGTACTTTTATGATGAACTGCTCTGACATTCTCATAGGTTTTACTCCTACAATTATCTTTATGTGTGTGTTATTATTTTAGATAGTATTCCAAATTGAATTTTTTAATTTTATTTTAGGATTATCATAGTATATACAAACATGATTTTTGTTTGTTAATCTTTAGACTTTATGGAATTTATTATTTCTCTTGACTTTTTTGGGTAGATTTTCTATGCATAAGATCATCATATCTGCACACAGAAATAATTTTCTTTCTTCCTCTCCAGTTTGAATGTCTTTATTTTCCAGTTTTACTGGTCTTGCAAGGTATTTCAGGTGTAGGCAAAATTAAATAGAAGAGGTAAAAATGAACAACTACATATTGTTGATGGTTTTAGGAAGAAAGTTTTCAAACTTTCACACTGAGCGTGATGCTATCCATGGGATTCTCATAAAAGCCCTTCTAAAAATAGAACATAAAAATGTTCTATTTTTAATTCCTTATGTGTTTTCATCATACAAAAGTGTTGGTACTTTTTACTTGCTCTGTTCCTTTAATATGATTGCAAAGGATTTTCTCCTTAACTCTATTAACATGCTGTATATTATATTGATTTGTTTTCTTATGATGACTCATGTTTGATTACCTGTGATAAATCTCACTTAATCATTCTGTGTAATTCCTTCAATATGTTACTGAATAAGTTTGATAGAATTTTGATGCTTTCTGCATGTATAACAGTGAAAGTATTTGTCTGTATTTTTCTTGTGACATGTTTGGCACTGGCATCAATGTAGTGCTTAACTTGGTATGATTATCTTTTAAGTTCTGGAAAAGACTGAGAAAGATTAATGTTAGTTCTTCTTTAAATTATTTGTGGCATTCATCAGTAAATTCATTTGGTGCTCAACTTTACGCTGTTAGGAAGGGTTTCATTAATTATTCAATTTATTTACATTGTAGATTTGTTTCAATTTCCTATTCAAAAAATAAAAACTGTTTGCAGTTACAAATAGGACTTTATTGCCAGGCTTGGTGGCTCATGTCTGTAATCCCAGCACTTAGGAGGCAGAGATAGGAGGATTGCTTCGAGTTTGAGGCTGATTTGGGTTACATAGTGAGTTCAAGGCCAGTCTGAACTACAAAGTGAGACCTTGTCTAAAAAAACTAAACAAACAAACAAACCCAAAACAAATAAGACTTTATTTAATACTCTGCCATTCACTTTTTTTAATTCACCAGATTTATTGATACATATTAGATATGCATGATGATTACATTCATCATAGGGAATTTGTACCTGTACATGATATATCTTTTTTTTCTTTTTTTTTTTTGAGGCGGGGGCTCACTTTGTGGTTCAGGCTGGCCCTGAGCTCAGCTTCCAACTCACATCACAGCAATCCTCCTGCCTCTGCCTCCCGAGTGCTGGGATTACAGGCGTGAGCCACCACAACTGGCACTGTGGTATGTGGTACTGGTTGCTGCTGGGAGTGAGTCTCCACACCCAGTATTGTACGTGGTTAACTGGGGATCGAACCCGGGCTGTTGTGCTTGCAAGATAAGCACCGGAGCCACTGAGCTAAATCCCTGGCCTGACATGATATAGCTTGATTATACCTTTTTTCCCTATTTCCCTACCCTTCTTTCAAACCCTCTCTCCTCCTTATATACAAAAACTTTTTTCCATTTTTCCTTTTTCCTTTTCCTTTCTTTCCTTTTCCCCTCCCTTCTGCCTAGTTCTCCTTTCCATTTGAACATTTTCTGTCTGTTTCACAATATGTATTATATACTGTAGCCTTTATTTACAATTTCATCTCACACCAGAGAAACAATATCATATTTATACATGTGTCCAGTTTATCTCACAAGTATGGTCTAAAGGTGTATGCATTTATCTAAAAATATTTCAAATTTATTCTTCTTTATTCCTGAGTAGTACTCCGTAAAATATTTTCAAAAACATATTTTTATTTATTCATTGGTTGATGGACATTTGGGCTAGTTCCAAGATTTAGCTATTACAAACTTTGCTGCTGCAAACATGAATATTCATATAATTCTGTAGTGTGTTTTTAATTGTTTCAAGAAGCTACCAAAAACAAAATAGCTTTGTTAAATGGAACCTCTAGTTTTCTTTTTTTAGAAATCTTCACACATTCCCACAGTGGTTATATCAGTTTACACTCCCACCAACAGTGGAGAAAGAAGTCTGCTTCCCGTGACCCCTTCAGTATTTTTTATTGGTAGATTTCTTGAAAACAGCCATTTATCTACAATGAGATGGAATTTCAGCATTGTTTTAATTTGTATCTATTGAATGAAAATGTTGAACATTTTCTCATATATTTATTTGCCATTTTCACTTCATCTGAGAACTACATATTCATTTCAGATATTCATTTTTGGATTGGGTCTTTAAATTTGGGGAGTATGATTTTTTAAATTTTTTATATATTCTATATATTAATCCTTTGAAGAACAGCTTGTGAAAGTTTTTTCCACTTAGTGGGTTTTCTCTTCACTCTGTTGATCTTATTTCTTTGCTTGTTTGTTTGTTTGTTTGTTTGTTTTGAGACAGGGTCTCGCTTTGTGGTTCAGGCTGGCCCTGAGCTCAGCCTCAAACTCACATCACAGCAATCCTCCTGCCTCTGCCTCCCGAGTGGTGGGATTACAGGCATGAGCCACCATGCCTGGCACTGTGGTATGTGGTACTGGTTGCTCCTGGGCCTGAGTCTCCACACCCAGTATGGTATGTGGTTACCGGGGATCGAAACCCGGTCCTTGCACTTGCAAGACAGGCGCCGGAACCACTGAGCTAACTCCCCGGCCTGATCCTATTTCTTATTGATCCAATTTTTGTATTTTTGTGTGTTCCTCTAGGAATTCTTCTATTTCAATTATGTTATCTAATTTATTATTGTACAATAGGTCATACTGTTCTCTTATAATGTTTTTCATTTTTTAACATTGACAATAAAGTCTTCACATTAGTTTCTGATTTTAATAACTTGACTCTACTCTCTCATTTTCTTAGTCTACATAGCCAAACATGTGTCAATCTAATCTAGTTTGTGATTTTAATAACTTGAGTCTGTTCTCTCAATTCCTTAGGCTAAATAGCCAAAGGTGATTCAATCTAATCTAATCTAATCTAATCTAATCTTCAATGACCAACCTTGATTTAATTAATTTTCTCCATTGTTTTGAATGTCTTTTCACTTATCTTTGCTATAATCTTTCCAGTATATGTAGGGTTTAATCTTTTCCAACTTCTTTAAGATGTAAGTTTATCTGAGATTATGTAATTAAATTAATGTTTTTTCAACTGATGAATAAAATTTCATCTTTATACTATGCAATGTTTTGAAGTATGTATACATTCAAAATAACTATATCGAATGCATTAACTTATGCATCACCTCACCACTTTCTATCACTCAGATAGCTTTCTATCACGTTAGTCAGCTCTCTATCACTCTGACAAAATACCTGAAAGAAACAGTTTAAAGAGGAACAGATGATATTGGTCCATGATTGCAGAAGTTTCAGTCGAAGGGCACTTAAATCCCTGACATTCTGTCTGGGGGCATGCTATACAGCAAAGCTGCTCATCTTACGGTGGCATCTGGAAACAGAACGAAAGAGAGAAAAAAGCCAAGGGAAAAATATATCCTTCAAAAGCACACCCTAGTGATCTACTTCCTACAGCTAGGTCCCAACCCTAAAGTTGCCACCACTATTCAAAAAACCATTGAGCTAGGAATTAACCAATGGATTAATGCATTTAGGGGGTTAGAGCCTTAATGATTGAATCATATCTTAAAGCCCCCTCCTCTGAACACTATTGCATTGAGGACCAGGCCTTCAACACATGAACTTTATGGAGACATTTCAGATCCTAACAATACATATTTACCATTTTTGTAATGAGAATACTTAATATGTCTCTCAGCAATATTCAAGAGTGCAGTATAGACAGGCACAGTGCCATACATTTGCAATCCCACCACTCTGGAAGACTCAGAAAGGAGGATCACAAGTTTGAGCACAACCTGGACAACTTAGCGAACTAGTGAGATTCTGTCTCAAAATAAAAATAAAAAATAGCTGAGAATATCACTTAGTGCCAAGACCATGTGTATCACACACACAAAAGAATGTCATATACTCTTATTAACTATAATAAGATCAAGTTAAATATCTCCTGAATTTATTTCTTCTATCTAAATGAAATTTTGTATCCTAAATTCATCATCTTTCCAACTCCTATCCCTGAGGAGCTAAGGCCCTTAGTAACCTTAAACTCACTCTCTACTTCTATAGGTCCTACCTTATCAGTGCTCACCAGGCAATGATATCATGCAGTGTTAGTGTTTCTGTGGCTGACTTGTTTAACATAACATCCTCAAAGATGTTATATGTTGTCACAGATGACAGACTATTCTTCTTTTAACATGAACAGTACAGTCATAACTTGCCATTCAACTGATTAGGAACATGTAGAATTTGGTACTTGGCACATTTTCATGAGAAAATTTTGTCCCAGTACGTGTTGTGCGGTACTTGGCTCACAAACTGGAAGTTGATGCCAACTGCCTTATGACATACTACTCTTTCCATTCAAAACAACTTTTTTGGTGCTGATCATTTTTGAGGCTCATTAAGCCTTACAGAAACAATTAACAATGAATATTAAAGCACTGCCATATTATATTTCTTTTTTGTGTATATTTCATTTTTTAAATTTAGTTATTTTATTAACACATAATTGCATAACAAAATGGTCATATTTGTCATGGGGGTTCTGTACAAGCACGCAAGATATATTAATTCCTTTTAGTTGTTGTTGTTCCCTTCTCCTCCTCTCCTCCAGTCTTTCTTCCTGACCTATTTACACCAGCTTCATTTCAACTCTTCCCTTCAGTTTCTCTCCATAGTCATTTCCCACTTTTTCCCTTTCTCTTCCCTTCCCTTCTTCGAACTCTTATTTCCCATCTTATTTGAAAAAGTTCTTCCTGCTTCTTAATATCTATCCTCCATTTTATTCCTTGTAAACTTTAGATTTCTCTTACAAGAGAAATAATACTTAAACTTGTGTGTCTGACATATTTCACTAAAGTTACGGCCATGAGGTGCATCCATTTACCTAAAAACTGTTTCAAGTTTCTCTTCATTTATGGCTGAGTAGTACTTCATGGTATATAAATACCACATTTTGTTTATCCATTCATGTTAATGCCCTGAAAAATAGAGCACTGAAATACTGAAAATGGTTGTATGGGTTGTTTGCAAGATTTAGCTCTTCTTAATTGTGTTTGTGTAAACATGATTATGTATGTATGACTGTAGTACAATGACTTCAACTCTTTCAGAAGATAGCTAGGAGGGGAACACCTGGGTCAAATGGAAACTTTAGTTTTAGTTTATTGGGGAACCTCCATACTGGTTGTGCCAATTTATACTCATACCAAAAATGGAGAAATGTTCCTTTTTCCTATAATCTTGCCAACATTTGTTATTCATTGATTTCTTAAAGATAGCTATTCTCTCTGGCATAAGATGGAGTCTCAATATTTTTTTAAATTGCATTTCTCAAACGGCAAGTGATATTAAGCATTTTTTCATGTATTTACTTGCTGTTTTTTTGTTTTGTTTTGTCTTGTTTGTTTGTTTTTTGCGAAGTGTCTATTCACTTCGAATACTCACTTTTGGATTGGATTTTTAGATTTGGGAGGTTGAAATTTTGTAATTCTTTATATATTCTATATATAAGTCCTCTGTCTATGGAGTAGCTCACATATGTTTTTTTCCCATTATGTAGATTGCTTCTTTATGCTGCTGTTAGTTTCATTTCTGTGTACAAGCTTAATTTGATGTGAACCCATTTGTTTATTCTTTGACATGTTTCAACCAAGGTTTTGTTAATAGTCTTTGCCTACACATCTTCAAGAGTTCTATTTTCAGTACTTCAGTGCTCTATTTTTCAGGACATTAAGTGTTTCTGTTTTAAATTTAGATCTTTGATCCCTTTTAATTTTTGTTTTCTGCATAGGGAGACACATGGATCTAGGTTCAATCTTCAGCATGTATATTATCAATTTTCCCATATTACTTATTAAAGAGGCTATCTTTTCTGCAGCAAAGACGTTTGGCCTCTTTGTCATAATAAACTAGTAGGTAGAGAGGCCTGGAGTATTTTTTCTGCATCATCTATTCTGTTCCATTGACCATCAAGTCTGTTTGGTTTCTTTTTGTTTGTTTGTTTTTGTTTTTGTTTTTCCAATAACATGCTGCTTTTTTATCGTGATAGGTTAGTAGTATAACTTCAGATCAAGGATTATGCCCACTGTCTCGCCCTTATTGCCCAGAATTGCTTTTGCTGTGTTGGGTTTTTTTTTTCTGCTTCCATGTGAATGTCAGGACTGCTTTTTCTAAGTCTGTAAGAAATGCTATTTTCTTATTTTATTTTGTTTGGAATTCTGTATAACAGCTGTGGAAATATGACCATTTTTATTTTTTTGGGTCTTCCTATCCAGAAATAGGGGATATCTTTCTATTTTTTTCTATTTTATTAATTTTCCCTTGCAAAGTGGTGTAGTTTTCATTACAGAGCTCTTTCTCTTTGTTGACAAGCTTAATTCCTAAGTATTTCATTTTTTATACTATTGTGAAAGTCGTTGTTTCCTTAATTTCTCTTTCAGTGAGGTTGTTCTTGGCATGCAGGAATGTTATTGATTTTTGTGTGCTGACTTTATACTGTACTATGTTACTAAATTTGGTTATTAATTCTAAGAGTATTTTCATAGGAATTTTGAGGTATTCTACACAGAGAATTACATTATCACCAAATAATGATCATTTAACTTCTTCCTTTTTTTACCATAATTGTTTCAGTTCTTTCTGTTTTCTAATTTCTCTGGACAATATTACAACTAAACAAACACTATTGAATATGAAAACCATATAAACATCCATATAATTGTAATGAAGGAACTCAATACCCTACAATTGCAAATAGATCAATCAGAAAAAAATGATCAAACACATATGAAGGCTGAAACAAACTAATGGACTTAATAAACATTTATGGAGCAGTCCACCCAACAACAACAGAATGCACATTCTTCTCAGAAACACATGGAACTGGCTCCAAAATAGAATACATACTATATCCCATACAGCATGTGTAAGCAAATATAGAGTAATCAAAATTATTCTGTGCATGTTTTCAGCATAGTGCTCACATCACAAAAACCATGCAAACACCCAGAAATTAAGTAATACCCTCTTGAATAATTAGCCAAACATAAGAAGATATTAGACAGTTCTACAATCAAACAATAATGCCAAATACCAGACTGTATGTGATGCAGTCTCAAGAAGGAAGTTTATAGCAATGAATTTCCTCATCTGTAAAACAGAGTGAACGCAAATAAATAACCTAGTGATGGACTTCAAAGTTCTAGCAAAACAAGACGAGTTCAAACCCAAACCTAGCACTAGGAAGGAAGTTGTAAAGATCACAGAAAAAATTAATAAAATTGAGGCTAAAATAATACAAAGAATCAATGAATCAAAGAATTGGCTCTTTGAAAGTTTCGATAAAATAAACAAATCCTTAGCCAACCTTATCAAATAAGAAAAGATCCAATCTATGTATTAGAAATGGAAAGGATCAAATCATAAGACTGCAAAAATTAAGATCATCAGTACCTATTTTTAGGACCTGTACTCAAATAAAATGGAAAATTCAAAAAACAATGGATAGATTACTATGTACATATGAATTACCAAAGCTGAATCAAGAGACTATAAAAATCCTGAATAATATTAGTTAATGAAATTGAGGACATAATAAAATAACTATCAACTATTACAAGCCCCAGTGTGAATATATTCACTGCCAACTCTGCAAGAACTTTAGAGCAGATCTAATGCTAGTATTCTTCAAGATCTTTAATGAAATACAGAAGGAAGCAGTACTCTGAAAGTCATTCCTGGAAATGAGCATTACCCTAATACCAAAACCAGAACTGGATGCAACCAAAAAGGAGAACTGTAGGCCAAACTCTTTAATGAATACAGATTTTAAAATCCTCAGTAAGGTACTGGTAAATAGAATGCAGCAAATCATCAAGAAATTTATATATCACAACCAAGTAGGAATCATTCCAAGTTGTAGGTATGATTCAACATATGCAAAGCAGTAAATGCAAAACAAAACATTTATAGAAGCAAGGACAAAAACCACATAATCACCTCAACAGATGCAGAAAAAGTATTTGTCAAAACCCAACACCCATTCATTAGTCCTAAAGAGAATTGGAATAGAGGGTTTTTATCTATATCTAATAAAAGTCAACACGACAGATCAATAGCCAACATGGAGAGAAAAGCTGAATGCATTCACTCTAGAATCATGAACAAGACAAGGATGCCCACTCTTCACCTCTGCTGTTAGGGAACCACTGCATTTCATCTCACGTACGTGAATATTTGTGAGCTCATACATAATATTTATTTCATCCCCTAATTCATCCCCCTATTCAGAGACACTTAAGGTTGATTTGGTATCTTGGCTACTGTGAATAATGCCACATTGAACCTATGGGTATAGATATTTCTTCCAGAGACAGATTTCTGTGAGTATATACCTAGAAGAGAAATTGCTGGATCATATTGTAGTTCTATTTTATTTTGGTTTTTTTTAGTTTTTGGAGACAGGGTCTCACTTTGTAGTTCAGGCTGATCCTGAATTCGGTTTTGAACTCAGCAGTCCTCCTGCCTCTGCCTCCCAAGTGCTGTGATTACAGGCGTGAGCCACCACACTCAGCACTATGGTGTGTGCTTCTGATTGCTGGTGGCCATGAGTCACCACATCTAGCATTGTTGTACATGGTTACTGGGGACTGAACCCAGGCCCTTGCACTTGCAAGGTAGGTGCCAAAATCACTGAGCTAGATCCTGGGCCCCTGTAGTTCTATTTTTAATTTACTGAGGAACCTTCATATTTTTCCTTAATGAGTCTGATAGTTTTCATTACCCCCCAATATTTTCAAGGGCTTTCTTTTCTCCCATTCTCAACAGCATTTATTTTCTGACTAGATTGGCTTCTGATGAAGGTGACAGAAGGTGGTAAATGGTAGTAGGACTACATGCAGGGGCTAGTGATTTCATCTCAAATAGGAGCAGAGAGAGAGAAAGAGACAGAGAGAGAGAGAAACAGAGAGTCAGAGTCAGAGAGTCAGAGAATGAGTGAAGCCTGGTTTGTTCCTATTATAACAAGTTTGGAGAGAAGTACTGAGAGGATCACATGCATGTCTCCAATAACCTAAAACCTTCCCTAGGCCAAATCTTCTAAAGTTTCCACCCTTTCTCAATAGCAACACAATGCGGACCAGACCTTCAGTATCAGCAGATACTCAGAGGACACAAGCCACAGCATTCTAGGTTGTCCACAGTTTTGAGCAGGCCCATCCCTATGGCTTTGTTGGTCACAGCCCATAAGAATGCTAAGCTGGTTTTGCACAATACCTTCATCTTTCTGTAGCTAGAACTGCACACTGTTGGAACATCTGACTTCTGGGACCTCCACTTCATCTTCATGCCCATAGCTCCACAAGGCATCACCTTGTCAGGAGCTGCCTGAAAGAACTCCAAATTGCAGTACACTACCTGATTTCCCAGAATTTTCCTTCAAACTTTGGCACAAGCTACCATGATCTCATAATTACTACAACTGGCAAGTCTACACAAACACCATCACATCATGCACCATCATGACCTGTATGTTGCCTGCTTGAACCACGGCCACAGAGGTCATGGTACACTTTGCAAAGGCAGAATTCTGAGCTAATTCAGCGAGTCGAGGGAACTTCAGGAGTACTTCATGAACATGGTCATGGAAGGTCTCTGAAACTAATTTCCGGTTCTAGGGCTTTGATGAGCCTGTGATGGGAAGGACTGTCACAAAGTTTCTAAAATGCTCTCCAATCCTCTTTCATATTATTCTGAGGATTCTAATTCTCATCAGTCTCTTCAGTTAAACTACTACTCAACTACATCCTTCATAGATGCATCTTTATATGCTATTTCTTTGTTCTTTCCGTAGTTAGACTGAATTTTCTAAAACTTTCCATTGCAGGCCATTTTGTTACTGTAAAACTGAATGAAAGTAGTCAATACTGCCCATGCTGCAGCTGGAATGCTTTGTTATCTGGACATCAAAACTATCAGATCAATTAATTCACTACCTTTTAGTTCCGCCTTCCACAAATTCTAAGGACATCTGCAAAATACACCCAAGATCTTTTCTTGTTGCAATATGAGTGACCTGTTGTCCAGTTCCCAGTAAAATCTTCTTCATTTGCATCTGCAGCCTCATCAGCATTGCCTTTACTATGCAAATTTCTATTAACATTCAAGACCTAAGAGCTCCGATCAGTATCACCCATAACACTCAGACAAGAGATCCACTCCCAAGCAGGACTGGAGCTGGGGGTGTGGGAAACCACCTGATGTGATGACGGACAGGGAGGCTCAGTCTACAAGTACTGGCTTACAGTCTGGGTTCACAGGAATTATGCCAGCTCTGGGTAGCCCTGAAGCCTGTATCTGCAGGAGCAGGACTGAGTCAAGAGGATTTGGAGGGACAGCCCAGTGCTGGGATCAGTGTGGAGCCTGGGAACACTGGAGTCAACCTGACAGTGGAGACCAGAGACAAAGTCCACCAGGCTTATATGGAGCCTGAAATGAGATCTGTGCTGGTAGAGGGAAAGTTACTGACTTGATGTGTGGAGTCATGTGACCAACTCCACCTTGATTGTAAATTTCCACTTGCTCCAGGTGGCAGCAGATAGATGACTTACAAATATCACAAAAAATGACTTATTTTCCAACTATAATGGATTCTCACATAAACAAAGCACAGTTAAACCCCTTTCACCCACCCTTCAGATGAGTCCAAGGCAGCCCAGGACAAAGATAGTTCTTAAGAATAAGATTTGCCCTGGTGTCTTTGGAACCATGACAAATCCTACACTAATCTAATAGGCTGCTCATCTGAAGACTGTAACTTAGCATGAGAGGTGTTAAGGTAAGTAAAAATGCCACAAAATTCTCATCGTTTTTTAAGTTGCCTTTTCTTGATTCAGCATTTAATTGGCTTATGTAAATCTTCCACTAATTTCCAGAGTTCTTATAAAGTTAATTTTGACTACTTTAGCTCAGTACTTTTGTTTTTCATAGGAGAGTGGGCCTCTGGTGCTACCTCCTTTAAATTCTTTATACACCAATCTTTTAACTGATTTTTTCTGTCTTTGAGATTGAACCCAAAGACTGAAGTTTGAATTGGGAATAGTTGGAGAGGAAGAAATTTTTGTGTGGTTCCTCATTTTACTAGAATACTATTAGTTGAGTTGAAAAGTTAATATTGAGAGTTTTCAGAGGATATTTTGTGGAAGCAAGGGTGACATTGTAAGAAGAGGGTTTAGTTTATGATTGAGGAAAGTACGTGGTTGTTGAAACTTGCTGATGGGGAGGAAAATTAACTAGATAAGATATGAAAGAACCAAAGGGAAAAGTGAAAAATAATACTAAAGAAGACAGGTGTGACTACGGTGGAGCTAATGTGAGGAATTAAAAGCCTTGGAAGTAGTTTACATGTTTGGCAAAAGAATGAAGTAATATATCAATAATATTGTCTTAGTGTTTTGAAGTTAAGAAGCTAGATAGAGAGCCAAGACAATGGAGAGAACTTAGACATCTATTAAATCAGAGGTAATGAATGAACAAACACACATAAGTAATAACCTAATAAATACAGGAAATCATAAAACAATATAACATAACCCCACCTTACTGAAGAAAATCAAGAAATACACAAAAATTTTAACTTTAAACTGGCTGATGGAAACACAGATGAAATATTTCTGTGACACATTGGCTCTGGAATTATTAAGAAACTTCTTCACCAGATTCTGAGATCTCACACTCCAATAACTCCTTTGATTCCTCCACTGTAATCCTGAAGCCAACTAGGACTCAGGACCTATTTCTGCCAGATTGCAGGAATTCCTACAGAGTCTGATCCAGTCTGAGTTCTTGAGTTAGGAACTCTCACTGTCCCTCTCCCTGGGTGTGCTGGTGGATTCAGCAGACAGGCTGACTGGCACAAAACTGTCCAAACTGAATAAGGATTAATTCCTATGCAATCATATCAGCTGCATTAGTAACAGGCTAATCCATTACAGTGGTACCTATCAGGGTTAACTGAGGAATAACATAGCATAAGACACGGTTTTGGGTCTCCCTTTAGCCTAGAAAAGAAATCCATGATTCTAGCGCAAGCATAATAACAACCAAAGCTTTGGGCCACAGTTAATGTGCACTTAACACAATGGCAGTGACTGTAGTGGTGAAAAACAGAATTCAAGAGTGATTTTATAGAATCAGTTATCCAAAGCCCAGGAAATAGGTGTCTGGACATTACAAGATGGAGGAGGACAAGAGAAAAAAGAAAAAGAAATAAAGGTTTGTTTTTTAAAAAGTTTTGTGCTGTATGTATGGAAAAGAAGAAAGAGAGGCGGCAGCAGATCATAATGTTGATTATGGTATATTATATGTTCAGAGGGGATAACAGAGACAACTGAGCACAAAATTGCTGTGGTATACAATAGATAAAATTCTATTACTGATACATATTCGAGAAAAATGAAAAGGAGACAAAGGAAAAGGAGGGGAGAAACAAAAAAAACTGAATGAATAAAGCCTCAGAGAAAGAAGTCAGATGAGAGATAAGGATGAGTGTAGGAGACATAGGGAGAGGAGAATTCCATGAACCTCTATAAACTACTGGGAGAAAGAAAGCAAGAGGAAGTGATGGACACATACACAAATAGACATAAAAAAGGGTAGAATAATGGACTAAGATTGTAGGGGGAAATGTACAGAAGGAAGAAATAAGAAAATTAAAGAGTAAAATAAAAATGAAAAATAATACAATCGAATGAAGTATCAGAAAAATGAAGACACATGGCTGTCTTCCTCAGCCTAGTGTCAAGAAGCAGAGCTCCATGCAGGTGTGTCTCTTCACACTGGAAATCTAAGGTGGTGACCCTCCTCTAGAATGGTGCCATGTGTAGAAATCTGCTCACAGTGGGATACTGACACCAAGTGAGCTTCCAGTCTTGTGCAACTCATGCTGAACCTAACCTTCGACCACAAGTGTCAGGTCTGTGCTCACCACCTCCTGCCCCTCAGCAGGGTCCCCCAGTCTGTTCTCCCACTCTTGGAAGTCTCCCACGACTGTCTTTCCCATGTACACTCTGGGTGCTTGGCAGCATGAAGGTGCCAACGGGCTGCTCTGGGACCTAGGTTGAACCAGCTCTTCCCTACAGCGGCATCAGCAGCAGCTCTTGTTCCATGACTGTGGCTCTCAGTGCTGTACCAAGGTTGTTCACTAACTGTCAAATGTGGAAATCTACTCTGGAAGCAGTGTCCTGTGTTTTCCTTGCTGGTTTCAACTGCAGAGGGTTCTTTTAGTCTCAGCGCAGTTCCCTTGTTTTCCACGATCAAGAAAGTCATTCGTTTCACTTGTGCCCCTGCTGGTGGCCAGCCAGCTTCTGTTGGTGGCACTACATGGTGTGCATGGTGTGATCTGTCTCTTCTGTATCATTTAATCTTGTTTTCCTTTTTCTCCTCTTTCAGGTCCCTCATATTTCCTAGATAACCTCCATACAGCTGGATTCCTCTCCTATTTTTTTTCCTAGATTCTAGGCACTGTGTCCTGGAGAAGCTGAATTGCTGGCGTTCACTGCCTTATCATTTTTGTACCACCCCTCAGACTATTTTTTTGTTAAGGAACTTCCATATTAATTTCCCTGATGGCTAAATGAACTAACATTCCCACAAATAGTGTTCAAGTGTTATCTTTTCTCCACATTCTTGCCAGAAGTTGTTACTTCATCTTTTTTATAATAGGCATGCTTCTTGGCTGAAGTCCCATTGTACTTTTGGGTTGCATTTCCACAACTATAACACTGAGCATTTTTGTTGTATATAATAGTGATATAAAATGTCTGTTTAGATTTGTTGCCTATTCTTAATTAGGTTATTTGAATATTTTGCTATTGAATTTTTGGAGCCACTTACATTTTCTGAAGGTCAACGCCTTGCCAGGAACATAATTTGAACATATTTTCTCCCATTCTATATGTTTCCTCTGCTCTGGGTTGACTGGTATATTGGGGAACTGTAGTTTATACAAGTCAAAATTGAAATGTTTATCACCCAGAGTGAAAGCCATCTCTGTGGGCTGTGGGCTCAGATTTGTAGATTAAAACACAGTAGTAATAAAAAAATCAGGGAAAACAGAAAATGAGAAAGACTACTCTAAGGATATCTGTAAAATTCCCACTAAAAGGCTCACAGTTCACTAAATTGGTTAGCATATAAAAACATAGTTTAGCTTTTAAAACCTGAAAAGAATTCTGAAGTGTTTTTTTAAAATTGAAATCTTTATTGGTACATTACATATACATATCATGATTGCACTCCACAATGAGAATTTGTACCAGTATATGACACCACTGAATTTTCATTTTTTCCCATAGCCCTACCCACCCTACCACCCCCCATATACATACAATTTGTTTCCTTTCTTTTTTGTTATAATCTCATTATTTTTTCTCCTTCACCCTATTTCACTTTGAGTATTTTCTATTTCACAATATATATCATACAATTCTAGAACTCATTGACATCTTTATCTTCTCATACCAGAGAAAAGATGTGATATTTACCTATGTGTGACCTATTTATTTCACTTATGAGGATATCCTCAAGGTATGTCCATTTAAGTAGAAATGATTCAAACTTATCATTTTTTATGGCAGAGTAATACTCCATTCTGTAGAATATATCCTGTCAGGTGCAAAAAAAAATATGTTGGAGTAAGTATCTTTTCATGAAATGATGACGATTTTTTCTTCGAAAAGTATCATTCTCTGTGAGTCAAACTGTGGCTTTTATTAAGTCATATTTATAATGAACTAACATAAGCATGACTCATTAGTGAGTTATTTAGGGAAATGAACAATCATATTGAGTGAGACTAGCATGCAAGACAAGTGTTTACGTGAAGATGTTTCGCCAGCACGCTATTGCGTTTTAGTTCATTTTCTCTATCGCTCCAAAGTGGATAGTCACAAATATTAGCAGCGTGTTTAATCAGTATAATTAATCATTGTGAAGGTACAGATTATACTGATCAGTTGCATTGAATTCTAGGCCCATAGTTGATCACAGAATGTGCTGGTGTTCTAGAAGCAAGAAAACAGACTGTGTGCTCTGATTTGCTATTATCAATATTATACAATTCTAACATTCATTTGAATTTTTTGAAGTTTTCATAAATTTGAATTTTTATGTTTGGGGTTTAATAAATATTTCTTGACATCAGTGATATATATTTAAATGTGCAAATGTCACAGGCTTAGGATTTAGCTCAAGTGGCACCATGTAGAAAATAATTAAAAGGAAAGAGTGTAAGGGTAAATAATGAGGGGAAAACGAATGTGGTAATAATAAAGAAAAAAGAAAATAAAGATTATGTATATAGGGGGAAGGGGTATGCAGGGAGGGGGGAAAAGGGAAAAAATGAGAATCAAATCATGTCATATTCTGGTACAAACTCTTAATGTTGAATGCGATTATCATGTGTATTCATAATGTACCAATAAAGATAATTTTTAAAAGCTCACAATTTACATATATATGATTTATTGTCATTAACTTCTAGGGTTTTCCCTCTTCATGTTAGTTTATTCTACTTGGTTCCAAAAATGTAGTCAAGATCTTTTCTTCTATTGTGTTCATTTGACTCATAGGAGGAAGAACCAAAACTAGAAAGCAAATAGAATATTTATTTCATTTTCCAGTGAAATATTTTCCTCCATGAAGGATGACACAAAGCCATTTGAAGATAATAAGGACCAAATAAGCCTCTCATGTTCTTTGGGACTTACGGGAGAAAGGGATCCACAAAAATCACTTCAAATTAATTTCCCACAGATTGAAAAAAATTTCTCGACAGAAAGAATATTTGGAGTCACATTTGATTAAAATAAAATGAAGTAGTATTTCTTTCATGTTCATTTATGGAGTTGAATTATACTTGATATACATAGAGTAATCTCAGCGTAATAAATTGTTCACCCCAATTCTTTTTTTTTGAGACAGGGTCTCACTTTGTAGTTCAGGCTGGCCCTGAGCTCAGCCTCAAACTCACATCACAGCAATCCTCCTGCCTCTGCCTCCCGAGTGCTGGGATTATAGGCATGAGCCACCACGCCCGGCACTGTGGTATGTGGTACTGGTTGCTCCTGGGCGTGAGTCTCCACACCCAGTATGGTATATAGTTAACCAGGGATGAAACCCCATCCTCGCGCTTGCAAGACAGGAGCTGGAACCACTGAGCTAAATCCCAGGCCCCTCAAGTAAGGTACTTTTGAAAGGCGGGGCTGAGTCTGAGTTACCCTGATTGAATTATGATAATAGGAATAGTATAATATTGAAATATGACCATTGTGACCTACACCTATGAGCATGTACATAGAGAATATAATTTTCTAGAGAAACTTAATGTCATAAAGTGAAAATATTCACACCACCACCATCAACTTGTACTCATCTGAGTTCAAGGATGTCATTACATGCCTAGATGTTATCTGGTCTCTTGAAAAACTTCAATTTTAGTCATCTTCTAGAAGTGATGTAGCTCCACATTCTGACCAGACTTTTGAATATGGGCATATCTAATTTTATTGTCTTCAGTTATTGCACATACTGAAATTTAAAAATACAAAGTTTATTGGAACCTCATATCAAGCAAGTGAACTGATAGCCTCCCCCCCCCACCACATTTTGGTAATTCTTACAATATTTCTTTCCTTTTAATTATGTCTATAACTATTATGATAATATTTAGTAGGTGATTTTCATGTTTCTATTATAATTGTTTTGAGCACAACAAACAATGTTTATACAAGACTGAACAACTAAGGGATGAGTACATGTTCTGAGTGCTCTACTGATGATTCTACATCCCACTCCCTCTCTTTGGCCATTCCTAATTTCAGAGACAACATAACATTAAAATTGGTCCAATAAATAACTCTACAATGGCCTGTGAGTGTTCAAGTGAAAGGAGCAGAGGAGGTGAATGTCTCTCTTTGAATTAAAGCTAGAAGTTATTAATCTAAGTAAGGATGGCATATCAAAAGCTGGGATAAACTGAAAGCTAACCCTCTTGTTCCCAGTTGTGACTGCAGAGGAAAAGTTCTTCAGGAAATTAAAAGATCTATTCCAGCAACTGCATGAATGACATGAAAGTGAAATAACATTATTGTTGATATAGAAAAAGTTTCCATAGTCTGGATGAAAGATAACTCTAAGGCAAAGCTCAATCTTGAATGAGAGTCTAACTTTCTTCAGTTCTATGAAGAGTGAGAGAGGTGAGAAAAGCTTAAAATATTCATTATAAGATGATCCCAAGTTTCCTGAATGAAGTTTAAGAAAAAAAAGCAATGACCATAATATAAAAGTACAGTATTAAAGGAAGCAACAACATGTAGAAGCTGTAGCAAGTTATTGAGATTTAGCTAAGGTAATTGGTAGAGTACCTTAAACAACAGATTTTAGCTGAAGGAGAATGAGCCTAATATTGGAAGAATGCACTGTTTAGAGCTTTCATAGCTACGGAGAAGTCAGTACTTGCATTCAGAAGTTCAAAGGATAGGCTGAGTCTCTAATTAGTGGTTATTGAAACTGGGAGCTTTAAGTTGACTTCAATGCTTACTTAGCATTCTGAAAATCTTGGGTCACTTAAGAACTCTGCTTTTGTGCAGTAAAAGGAACATCAGGGTCTGGGTATCAGATAGAGCTCAGATAATAATATATAATGAGATTAATATTTTCATTTCCGCTAATACATTGATTATACAGGCTATGGATCAATGTCATCTTTTTTCTTCCAGGTTTTATGATTTACATTTTGTAAGACTGTAGTCTGGACTATGTAAGAGTTCGCCTGATGGGTCTGGGCCAACTAAATTGGAAACATTACGGGAAGGATTCAGATGATATTAAGACTACTCATGATTCATGAGAAGTAAAAATATCAATACTAACAAGAATTTGGAAGAAGTTGATTCCAATCCTCTTGGAGAGCTTTAAGGATATATAAGCTACTTTCCTGTTACTGGGGGAAAATACTCAACATCTCCAACTTAAAGAAGAAAAGGTTCATTTTGCTCATAGCTTCCCTGGGTTCAGTCCATGGATGCCAGCTCCAGGGAAGAAATGGCAAGGTGAAGGAAAGCTGTTCACCACATAGTAGTCAGGGAGCAAAGAGGGAAGGAAGAAACTGGGGATGAGAATATACCTTTACAAGTCATGCTCCCAATCACCCACTGCCTCTGACCAGAGGTCACCCTTGAAAGTGATGATATCGGAGGATATTTTTAGATCTAAACCATAATATTTTGCTCATGTCCTCAAAAAGGCTCATGTACATCATATTATATGAAAAATATCTAGTCCGTCTGTACAGTCACCAGTCTTGAGAGTTCCAGCATAGCTGAGAATTCTTAAGTTCAAATTCTTCTCTCAGACTGAAGACAAACGCTTAGCTGTGAGTCCTTGTAAAAATCAAAAAGAACATTAAATAACTCCAGCACACAATGGCACAGATCCAAACTCTAAAACATAACAAGATAATAGACAGAAATAGGATTTGAAAAAAGACTAAAACTCTGTAAGGCAAATGAAATTCTGTAGATCTCTATCCAGTGCCTTGGGCAGGCTGTAGTGAGATGTGAGCTCCAAAGGGTTTAGACAGCCCTGGGCCTGTGGCTTTGCTGTTTGTAACCCACATGGCTCCTCTCTTGGCTTTGTTCTGCACACTGCCTGTGGCTTTCCTTAACAAAAATAACTGTATCTTCCTGGCCTCCCCAATGTCTTGGGTTCCCTACCACATCATCAGTTTCACTCTCATTGCTTTATGCATTGGTACCTTAGGGAAAAGTTGCCTGGCCTAAAAGATCTTCCTTTGAAATCCATATCGACACTCAAATAAAATTCAAAACCCTTGAATTCAGCATATCTGAAAAAGCACCACCACATGCAAGTCTGCCACAAGTTTGGGCGCTGGGATCATAGCTATGCTGGACTTGTAAGGCCCAGATGGCTGCAAAGGGAGAAATAAATCCTGAGGAAACAGTTTCCTTGCTCAAGGAGACTGAGTTCTCAAAAGAACAGTTTAGACTTTTGCACTTTGAGCTTGTGATGGAGCGGATTGTTGATTTCTCAGATGTCTTCAAACCATTTTTCCTATTGTTCTGATGTGCTTGGCTTCTGTTTGATGCTACTCTCTCCTGCAACCAAGCTCTATTTGGCCCCAAATTTACACTTTTCTTCTGGCTCCAAGAAAAAAATTTTTTTTCAAAATATTTACCTCTGCTTCATTCCTTATTTGCAGTGTAAACCTGGCTGAAAGCAGCGAAGAGGACTGGCTGCTTTGAAATTTCCTCCATGAGATTAATTAGTTTTCTATCCTTAATGCCAGTCTCCTGTAAGGTCTCAGGACATAGGAAAATGGAGGTAAATTTTCTTCCACATTATAACATATATGATCTTTGTTCCATACTGGAAACTCCCAAACATGATGTATACTGTCCCCAAACCTATGACCATTCTACTCTTTTAATTTCTGAGCAGTATTGCCCGTGAGGCACTGTTTGAACATTCCGTGACTTCTCTAGGCTGCAGGCACAATCCTTTTCAAACTTCTCCTACTAACCAGTTCCAAAGTTTTCTAAGCCAGGTGGTAAAGTAGTGGCCCAGCAATGACCTCTCTCTCTGTCGCAGTTTTCTGTATGAGCTACTTTCCTACCCTGGGACAAAATACCCAATGTCCATAACGTAAAGAAGATGTTTATTTTGGCTAACATCTTTAGTGTACTTAGTCCATATTGGGTCAGCTCCAAGGCAATAATGGCATGACAATACAACATAGTGGGCGACAGCTGATCATTTCAGGATGGTCAGGAGGCAGAGAAAGAAGGGAAGAGTCAGAGTAAGGATAGTCCCTTCCAAGTCATACTTCCAGTGACTTACCTCTTCTGCCTAGAAACCATTCTCAAATGTGAGATTTGGCAAGGAGACATTCTACACCTGAACCAAAACGAAAAGATGCAACACTTCAGTAGAGGAAGCAGTTGCAAAATCATAAAAATAACAAGAAAATTACTATTAGAATTGAAAATTGAACATATGACACAATTACTACAATCTCATGATAAAACTTGAATTAATGAAGAGTTATTTTTTTCTCTTATTTCTTTTTTTTAATTGAAATTTTTATTGGTACATTACATATACACATCATGATTGCACTCCACAATGGATATTTGTACCAGTATAAGACACAACTTAATTCTCATTTTTTCCCATAGCCCTACCCACCCTACCACCCCCCATATACATACAATTTGTTTCCTTTCTTTTTTGTTATAATCTCATTATTTTTCCCCCTTCACCCTATTACACTTTGAGTTTTTCCTATTTCACAATATATATCATACAATTCTAGAATTCATTTACATCTTTATTTTCTCATACCAGAGAAAAGATGCAATATTTACCTATCTGTGACCTATTTATTTCACTTATGAGGATATCCGATGAAGAGTTATTTTATGTGAGCAAAGAAAGCAATTTTTTTGGAACAGAATCTACTTCCAATGAAGAGTCTGTGAATATTGTTGAAATGACAACAAAGGCTTAAATTATTACATAAGTTTAGCTGATAAAGCAGTGGAAGAGTTAAGCAAATAATCAAACTTTGGAAGGAGTTCCACTGTGGGTGAAACGCTTTCAGAGAGCATTGCATGCTAAGAGAAATGTTTCATGAATGGAAGAGTTGATTGATGTGACAAATTTTT
>PVIR01011096.1:0-48141 GCA_004026965.1 Petromus typicus | reverse complement strand
AAAAAAAAAATAAAATAAAATAAATATTGCAAAGTGGGGAGAAAATGTTCAAATGGGGAGGGGAATAAGGGAGGGAGGAGGGAAAACAGACAGAAAGTGAAAATAGAAGGAAAAAATGGAGACAAAGCTTTTATATACAGAGAGGGAAAGGGAACTCAGAGAGACAGGAATGGAAGAAAAAAGAAGCAAGATATATCACATATAGGTACAAACTCCCTATAATGAGTATTATCATGTGTATCTAAAATGTACCAATCAATGTTTTGCTTCCCAAAAAATGACTTACACAATGCTGGGCATGGTAGTTCCTGCCTATAACCCCAGCACTCAGGAAGCAGAGGCAGGAGGACTGCTGTGAGTTCAAGTCTCGCCTGGGCTACACAGTGAGCTCAGGGCCAGCCTGAACTACAAAGTGAGACTCTGCCTAAAAAAAAAAAGGCATTATAGTGAGGCATGATGGAACCAGTCTGTAACCCCAGCACTTGGGAGACTGAAGTAAGAGTAAGAGGATTGCCATGAACTCGTCCTTGTCTCAAAAAATAAAAACAGAACAGGGATTTAGCAGCACCAAACCCATCTCATACGCACAAGGTCCTGAGTTCAATCCCCAGTAACAGGAGGAAAAAAATATAATTTAAAAAACAGAAACAAACAAGCAAAAGAAAGCACTGATTTGAACTTAGATTCCAGGCCCAATTTCTATACATAGCCATATGACCTCAGAGATTATGTTTCCGTATTACACTGTTCTGTTAACAGGGACTGTTGACATTGCCCCCCATTTTGAATGAAAGCCTCAGAAAGGAGATGGGAAAAGACAAGAAAATGAGAAGCTAAAACAAACCATTTGAAAGGTCTCGTTAAACATGTAAATTCTGGTTCTGTATGACAGCGGCAGGATGTCAATTTCCAACAGCAGCACAGCTGTTACCTGTAGGATTTTCTTTAAAAAACCGTATTATTTATTTTTGCAGTACCAGGAGTCAAACTCAGGACTTTGCACTTGCAAGGCAGGCGCCAGGACCACTGAGCTAAATCCCTTGCCCAGGATTTACTTTTTCCCCTTTTTTTTCAGTACTGGAGAATAAATCCACAGAGCACATGCTTTACCACTGAGCTATACCCTCAGCCTCTGTGGACATTCTAAACAGGAAGGATTAACACGACTCTCAGATATCTCAAGCTGTTCTCTACGGTAAAACTCAAAGGAGTGAGGGACATCCAGATGCCACAGCTGTCTGATGCTGTGGAGGGCAAACAGAGGTTGGATCTAAGTCCCTCACACATTCAGGACCTTCTTTCCAATACAGTCCTGTGCGGAAACTATCTCTTCCTTTTCAAAATGAAAACAGCTCAAATAAGAGAAGACGGAAGACCAGGATCAAAAAGCACATTAGGGCAACAGGGGCCACACACCAGCCTAGATCCCTCATGAACTTTCAGCCAACAGCAAAGCAACGAGCAAATGAAGAGCTGCTGTAGGAACGGTGGTTTAGTACGGTCTGTGCCAAGCAATATCAAAGTTACCCATAATCTCCAAGTTTGTCCTACTTTTGATAGGCAGTATTTTTTTTTAAGTATGCAATAACGATAGAGGCTAGCCACACCTCTAAAGAGACATAAAATTGAGAAGCCACAAAAATTATCTTCCTTAACAACAGCCATTTCAAAAGATTTTCTTTAATATCATAAAATATTTTCATGGACAAGTGAGCTAGCAAACACACATGCACCAATGTGCTGTCTGACGAGAGCAATCTCTACCCCCACCCCCAACTAAGTGGACATGAGATCAGAGAAATACAGCAGATGGAACAGATAGAAGAAAAAAATCAGTAAAAAGACTGAAATATAACATTGTGCTTGGTTATTTTCCTATGTCACAATAAAACAAAAACATTTCGGTGCAAATAGTTAATGTTTCCTCTTTTCCATTTAAGACTGGTGGAGAAAAAAATACTTCTTCTATAATAAAATATGTAGTTTTTTGGTTATTATTTTATACTTTTTAACGTAATTTCCTTTTCTGTTTTGCAGAAAATAATCCTGTAAACTCACTTTGTGGGCAGGAGGACTCCAGGCTGTGGGTCCCAGTGCACCCAGCCGCCGAGGCTGAGCGTGGAGACCCAACCCGGCAGGGTGACTGACAGCGGCGGGGCGGGGCCGAGGGCTTGGGGCACAGGCGGTTAGAGGTCACTCTCGCCATACAGCGCCGTGGAGAAGGACATGTAGTCCAGAGCACCAGGCACCGAGTCAGGGCCGGCATACGGGGCCATTCGCGCGATGCAGTACTCTGCCTGGTCGGGCGGCAGCTCCCGGCGCAGCTCATCCACCGTGATGTAGTTCTGTGGAGACAGCGTCGTCAACGACCGACCGCAAAGCCCAGCGGCCGTAAAGCAGAGCAGTGCTGCCGCAAAATCCTGTGGCTATAACCTCTCCTTAACGTTAGGCACCCAGGGCCCGCCCCACTCTGAGCTCTTTTGGATCTATGTACATCCATCCCTGTGTCCACTTACATATGTACATACATAGGAAAAACATACTTTAAAACCACTCATTTTCCACTTCATTACCTGCGGTAGCCTCTTTCCAAACTAACTGCATCTGCAATCTCACGTGTCACTCTAGTCCCCAGGATGCATGTGCTCCCAGGCCATATACCAGGCTGTGGGACACAAAATCCACATGCTTCAAATGGCCTCCCGTGTAGCCACTTTTAAGTCTAATTTGAAGGAGCTGCTGAAGACGAGCATCTGGTTTGGGCACAAGTGCCACAGTCAGCACCCACAACCTGGCCAGATATCTTCAACAGTCTGCAAGTGTGGGTTCGCCTTACTCCAGCCAGCTCCCGGTCTGGGTGTCTGCTTCCTCCTCCGGCTTGTCTACAGTAAGCCTGTTTGGAAGCTGCTGTTTTGGGGAGTTTGAGTGTCGAGGAGAGGCTGGCCCACGTTGTAGCCCCCAGGCCCAGGTCCCACCTGAGTCCCTTGGGAAGGTAGGTGAACAGAGCTGTCCCCAGGGCCTGTGCTCCTCCTTTCCAAAATGACTCACTATAACTAGATGGTTTCTGAGTATCTTCCCAGCCCCAAGCTGTTCTAATTCTGAGGGTATCTTTGAACTTAAATCATCTTGAGGGACCTCTGAAGGTTTGACCTTTACTACCTTACAAACATCTCAGAAATTATACTCCTACTGTCTTTTGCTTTTCATATCTGAATCTTTTTCAGTTCTGACAGTAGGACAGCCTAAGGACTACTCTGATTTTACCCTTCCCCAAATCTCCTTGGGTCCTCCTTCAGTCTCTTCCATAATATCACAGGAATTCTGGCTCCACCAGATCCCTTTGTATGAGATGTAAGATGTAAGACCCTTTGTAAGATGGTTATGGATTTGAGCAACTTTCAGGCCCCATGACCACTGCAGATACCCAGGAGACTGGGCTTCTGGCCTCTCAGAGACAGCCCCTCTGCATCTCCCCACCTATTCCACTGGCAGGTAGGTGGGAGCTGCCAGGTACTGGAAGATTTGGAAGTCAGAAGCAGACCACTGCTCAGGTAGAAAATGACAAAGGCACACTTCCCTCCCGCTCCCCACGATGCTCCACAGCACAGGATGTGAAGGTGAAGTTCCGGTCCACTCTCAGGTGAATTTGTTACTGTCAGTCCATGCCCCGACCTACTCTATTGCTCTCCACACTCATCGCTTCTCCCCAGGTATAAGGTCCTTCAGTGTCACACAGTGCCCCCTGTAGGGAGCCCCTTAGGTGGACACACGTGCTGACACCTCTACCTGCTGTTGCTGAAGTGAGTGAAGATGGCCAGCAACAAGTGGCCCCCCAGAACCCTAGAAGGTGCAGGTGAGTGCTCACACCTCAGACCTAAGCAGAGCCAATCCAGAGTCTGCCACCCGCCGCCCTACAGGGCCCGCACAATAGGAAACCCACCTTATCCCCAGCCAGGATCTTGAAGGAAGCCATGACCTGGTCTGCCGTATCTGTGTCAGCCGTCTCTCGGGACATGAAGTCAATGAAGGCCTGGAATGTCACTACTCCCAGGCGGTTGGGATCCACAATGCTCATGATGCGGGCAAATTCTGCCTCTCCCTGGAGGAACAGCCAACCCAGGCCGATCAGCCCACAAGCCTGCTGAGAACCTCTCAGACGGACCTCAAGCCCCTGGGGCTCAGAGTACCCTGTGGTTGGGAGAAGAGGGCACAGTAGCCCCTGACCTACCCCGGGTTGCTCTCAGGTCTCATAACCTAGCACTTAACAGTGGAGACCTTTATCAGCGCTCTTGCCCCTTACAACACGTGCCTGAGCTCCCCTTGGAGAAAATAATAACGGTGATATTGTAACAAGACCATCAATAACTGTCACCACACATGTACTCTATGCCAGGTACTGTTCTAAACACTTCACATATTTTAATTCATTTGGTCTTCATCGCAACTATATAAAATTGTATTATCTCCATCAAACAGATGGAAACTCTGAGGTACAGACAGGCTAAGTGACCGGCACAAGGTCACACAGCCAGTGAAGAGGGAGCTGGGACTTGAATTTTGGAAGTTTGGCTCCACAATCTGTTTTCTCTCTGTAAGTACCAGACAGACGTACGACACTTGTGAAGTTCCTCCATTTAATCCCTACAGCTGTCTGCAGGGTTCCCCTCGCTTCATGTGAGGTCATAAACTGGTGACAGCAGAGCTGGAATGTATTCTCCAGCTGAGTCCTTCTAGCTCAGCCTTTGTCTGGGCTTGGGGAGTCTACAGAAACCACATTCTGTGTCATAGAAAGGAGTCACCTGACCACCTAACTAAGCACCTTGTCCTGCTCAGAAACCGGGGTGAGGGAGGGCATACTGAGGTTATAGCAGAGTATGGGGCAATGGCAGTTGGTGGAGGGCCTGGCTGGAGCCATCAGCAGAGCAGAGGTAGAAATCTTAGGCTCCATGCCTCATGAGAGATGAAGCAGAGACACCCAAATATGGATGGTCCTGCCAGCTGGGGGGTCAGCTGCTGTCCACTGTGGGAGTGGGAGCCCTCTCTCCATAGTGAGCACCAGATGAGCCAGTGGGCAGGGACTGGGGCCACGACCCAGGCCTCCAGGCCATGCACAAGCCCATGGCTAGGCCCAGCTTTTAGAGAGCAGTCTTCCCAAGGACTGGGGGTGGGAGGCTTCTCCAGGGAAGGCCATCATCACAGGGCCTCAGATTCATGTTGTGAGGACTTGGCCTCTCCAGCCAGTGAGCCAGCTGCCTCTTGGCCAAGCCTGGCAGACAGAGGGCGAGGTTTACATTACCATGTTGTAACCCATGGAGATAAGGCAGGCCCGGAAATCATCCGTGTCCATCATGCCTGTCTTCTTCTGTGGGGCAGTGGTACCAAGACAGGAGGCAGGGACAGGCGGAAGGAGGAAGGGCCGGCCCGGGGCCGGGAAGACAGGGCCCAGGTGGCCCGAGGGGAGGGTAAGGTTCATGGTTTGAGCGTTGGGAAGAAAAGAGGAACGTAGAAGGAATGTCCAGGGAAACGTCCACAGAGAGCCAGACAGAGCAGGGAGATGCAAAATCCATCCACCGGATGAGGAATGATGAGAAGAGAGGAGGCGGGCCCCCGCAGGTTCCCATGAGAGACACCGAGGTCAGAGGTCGGAGAGGTGGAGGAGGGGCCCAACACGGGGCAGGCAGGGACAGCAGGAGGATGAGTCCCACGGCCCACAGGAAGAGGGATGGGGAGATCCAGACAGAGAGAGAAGAGAAAAAGAAGAAACGTGTTATTTCTCGCCCCAGAGATCAGCCCTGAGCATGCTCCATGCAGGAGGCAAGTACCTGGGGGTCGTTGCCAATATCATAACCCAAGCTGATGAGGCAGGCTTTGAACTCCTCGGGACCCAGCGTGCCGGAGTGATCCTGGGGCCGTGGTGTGCCAGGCAGCGAGCCATGCGGTGCCAGGGAGGTGAAGGTCGTGAGGGCAGGGTGGGCCATGCCCAGGGTAGAGGGTGGTGTGTGTGGAGAGACACAGGGACAAAGGCATGCGGATGAAGAGGGTGAAGGGGGGAGGGGCAAGGAGAGGGGAAATAAAAGTGAACAGTTAGACACACAAACGAGGTTCCAGGGAGCCCTGCCCTGGCACACACAGCCCTGCTCCGGGAAGCAGAGGGCAACACAATGAGCCTCGAGGGTGAGAAACTCCCTCAGAAGTGCCCAGGCCACCCTGCTGTCCCGAGGGCTCTGCCCACCCAGGTGCCTGGAGGGCAGTGAAGCAGGTGGGTGGTGGGCAGCCCTTGACCCCATGCTCCCTACCCCTGTGGCTTCCCCAGCCCCAGGGCACTGGGAAGGGGCAGCCTACAGAAAACCCAACCTGTCCCCAGCTGCGGTGAGAACACAGGACAGAGGCCACCCGGACAGGGCAAGAAGGAACTGCCCTTCTGCTGAAGACAGTCCCCACAGCCTGGGCAGTGGGTCATCAGTGGAGACTCTGGTAGCCTCACTCCCAAGGGCTGATGCCTCACAGTAGGAAAGCAAGGGCCAGAGGGACAGGCACACCCTCATCCCTCCACATGATCACTGTCCCAGAAAACGGGGAAGGTGATGGGAGAGCAGGAAGGCTTCCCAAGGCCAGCTGCACGGGGCTCCCGGAGCCAGCGCTGGCTGACAGTGGCTCCTCTCTGCCTAGCATGGCGGCCTATGGCCTAGGCTTTGCCCTCCAGGGCCCTGGGGCAGGGGTTGGGGACGCCCTCTAAGAAAGTGAGGAGTGCACTCTCACCCGGTCAAAGTGGTTGAAGGAGGCCCGGAACTCATTCATCTGCTCCTGGCTGATGCCTTTGGCATCCCGGGTCAGGATCTGATTCTCCACCTCATTGATGGTCCTAGCGATGGTGGTGAGCAGTTGCTCCCAGCCCACACGGATGTGCTGAGGGGCAGGTAGTGACCCGTCAGCAACGGGGACCTGGACCTGGGCTCCAGGATGCCCCTGCTGATTCCTCCTTCAGACTGTTGAAAAGAGCTGACCCAATCGCACTCGGCTTTCTACCAGCAGTCACAGATTCACCAGAGCAAAGAGAACCAGGCCAAGCACAACCTACCAGACACAGTGCCCTGGAGGATGAAGGGGACAGGATGCTAGCCTCTTCCTAGAAGGGCATCGAGACCAGGACTTGCCGATGGCGTCAGTTAGAGAAGGGGCAGATTCGATCATGAGAAAGACGGACATGTTGGGAACCATCTTATTTGGGAGAAATAATTGCTCAATCAGGACAATGACTGGGCCAAGCATTCCTGTCCGCAGATGGACTTGGAGACATGACTATTATCTTCAATAAGGACTCAGGTGGTCCCACATGCTGTGATGCCCAGGGCAGAACCACCCTGGGACCTTCATCTACATAATTCCACATTGTTCAAGGATGTAAGAACATGTTGCCCTCTGAGTGACCAGCTGACCTGTTACACTTGTTACTCCTCTTGTACCCTTTGAGTGACCTGTTACATTGCTTGCTCTGGATGTACTGAATACAAGCTCGGGTCTGCCATCTTTGCTACCCCAAGTAACACGGATCAGGCCCAAGCGCAGCTTCTTCTCTATGTATCATTTTCTATTTATTAATTAATTTGCCTTGTGCTATCAGGCTCATAGGAGACTAGAGCTTAACTGGAAGGGTTCTAGTGATGTCCCCTTCCCCTGTTCCCGACACTGAATGATCACCACAATCACATATCAATGTTCACAGGTACATACACCTGTCTTAACAGTCAGAACAACAATAGTGAACTGCCACATAATTACCTGGTCATTTAAAAGGCCACATATATGACAGGGGCCACAGTGACCCCGTAGTGACACTGTAGCCATTTTAGTTTGTGTGACCACACACTGTGGTATCTATACAATGAAGATAGTGTTTAGGACCATGTTTGTCAAAACACATCTCATCTAAGTGACATGTAGCTGTAGTTCTTTGGGAAACAGGTGCCCAAGCTAGTGCCTGCAGCCCACCAAAATCAGACTCATTGCTTTAAAACTGCTTATTAAAAATTAAGATCCTGAGCTCCAGGGCTAGTGAACTAAATCCTATAGATCAGGCCCACAAACGTGCATTCTAAGCCAGTTGCCTAGGGCACTCAGAAGGCTCAAAGACTTCATCTTCATGGGGGAAGATAAATGAGTATTTGTCTTTCTACTCTGACTAAACTTCTTGGGAGATGGATAATCTCCTCAATCCTATCCCAGTCTAAGCAGAGGACAGAAGGGGACACAGGCTCCAGCCTGGAAAATAAAGACTGGACCCACCCACCTCCATGGTATAATTGGTGTGCTTGTTGTCAAAGATGAGCGCCTCCTGGATGAGCTGGTAGTCACCCTCCAGCTGGTCAATCTTTGGCTTATAGTTGACGATGCTCTTCTCATACTGCCGCAGGTGGTTGAGCTGGTCTTCTAGCGTCCCATGCATCTCGATGGAGATCCTCCCAATCTCCTGCTCATCCAGAGGGAGGCGCCTTTCAGATCACCCCGCTCTGTACCCATAGGGTGCAGCCTTGGCCCCAAAGCCACTAGTCAGGCCCCAGGATGATTCTCGGGGAGGCCAACGCTGGTACCAGCAAGACACAACTGGCCAGCATGCTCCCTGGTATAAAAATTGCACCATCAAGGTGTATAATGACCATCACAGGTTGAATCCATCCTCATCTCTCAACCACGTGTCAGCCTCGGAAAGGGGAGTCCAAGGCCAACTGCTAATCTAAATGTTCATTCCTTTGCTCACCATTCAGTTTCCTTCCTAGACCTGTTCCCAGTCACTACCCATCTTAGGGACCTTGCCGTGCCCGATGAGGGAGGTCCCCACAGTGTCAGCACCCTTGGCTGCCTCCTCAGCAGCCACATTCTTGGGCCTGCTCTTTTGCTTGCTACAGGCGAGGCCCAGTGCCCACAGACTTCTGCCTGGCACTCACCCACACAAGCAGACTGTGAAACCACTTTCTGTCTATTCAGTTGGTGCTGCCAACACTTCCTGAGCATTTACTAAGTACAGCAGAGGGCGAGGGTGCACACACCAGCATGAACATGACCGTACTCTCCCTCGCCAAGCTGTGTCCCCTACCTGATCTGCACCACTCCACTGTCTGGTCCACACAATTCAGCAGAAAGTTTTATCCTTAACTAAGGAAGACCCAAGCTCACTCTCTGAGAGGAGCATCCTCCTTGGCCAAGCCCTTTTCCAGGGGAGCAGTAAGAGGAAGTAACAGGAAGAGGAAGCTTGGCCACTGAGCTACACCAAGGGGATGAAGCTAACTGGAACACTCAAAGAGCTGCTTCTCCCCGGGGACTTTCCCATACTTCGTGTGTTGGTCTCGGTTCCCAAATCAGACTTTGGGATTCAGCTATCAGCCTTCCCTCACACCTTGACAACTAAGTTCGGACCTCAGTTCTCCCTGGCTCCTGCCCAGGACACTGGCAACCTGGTTGGCAGAGATGTTGCTGAGAAGGGGTGGGAAGAGCCAAGTCTGCGTCCCAACACAGAACCCACCTCCATCTTGGTCTGGATCCAGGGCCCAATGACATTGGCCTGGGCCGCGAACTGCTTGCGGAGCCTCTCATTGTGCTGCTGGCGGGCATGCTCCTCTGTCAGAGCTTGGTCCCTCCGAGGTACCAGCTGTCGCACCTGGGGCGGGAACAACCATGGAACTTTGGGGATGCGCCAGCCATCTGCCCCTATGGCAGAGGAGGAAATACAGGACCCATGAGGGGACAGGGCAAATGAGAACAGAACAGGAATGAAGATGTCAACCTGTTCCAGAAATTCATTCACTATGTAGGCCAATAATGTATGTTTACTACGAGATGATAAGGCAAACAAAACCAATTAGGAAAACAAATCTCCCTGCCCTCCTGAAATGTGCAACGGCTAAGCCCTCTTACTCACGTGGTCCCATTTGCCGTTGATCTCCTGAGGCGTGATGGTCGTGTAAGGGTTGGTGCCTGCCATGTTGACATGGTAGGTCTGGACAATCTTGGACACCTCATTGTGGATGCCCAAGATGGCCAGGCGCTCCTTGTCTGCATCGGGAAGGGTTGCCTTGAACTGCTCATGCGCTGTGGTCAGCCCCTGGACAGACATGAGGAAGAGGAATCAATCAGTACAGACTCAGTGCTTCCCTTAGGCAGAAGGCAAAGGGAGGGAGAGGGTGGGAGACCTAATCAGACCTCAGCCAAGCCCCCGTCAGGCAGTGTGGCACCAGGAAGGCAAGGCTAGAGCCACCACCAACCGTGGCACCCTTGGGAGTGGCAAGGTGGACAACAATCACCCTGACCATTCACCACCTCACAGTCAGTTGGGGGCAAGGGTAGCCCCAACCCTTCCTCCCTGGTGACCCCCGCCAACAGTGACTTCCTCAGTTCTCTGTAAAACCTTTGGAATCTAACAGGCTGAGGTTACATAAAGGTTGGGGAAGATGTTAATATGAAATGAGCTCCAAGATAAATGGTAAATTAAAAGTCAAGGTTATAGAATAAAATAAAAGTCAAGGATGTAGTATATAATAAAAGCTATTTATTGTGTATCTTTAGCAAAAGGTATAGAGAAAGCATATAAACATACTTGCTTGTAAATGCAGAGATGGGATTTGGGGAGTAGGGAGACCTTATTCTAATACTCCTTGTTCTTTAGATGTTATATTATATGTATAAATAAAATGATCAAATAAAATGCAAATTTCTCTTCTTTTCCTTTTTAGGGGGAAGGCAGTACCAGGGATCGATAAACTGCAAAATGTTTCTGATCTATGAAGTCTCTGGCATGCACTTCCTCGGTCTAACCCATAGGGAAGTGTGACTTGTGAGCCCGGAGCCCAGGCAGGGGTGGGTGGGGGTGGTGCACCTGGATCTCCTCGATGGTGTGCACGATGAAGGTGTCCTGCAGGTCCTCCATGGCCCCCTCCATCCAGTTGTTGAAGGGTGCAGCGCGCTTGGCATACTCCAAGTACAGCTGATCAATGGTCTCTAGCAGCTTCTCTGTCCGCTGGAGGCACCGAGAGGTTCAGGTGAGGTTTTAGTACTGTGGCCCCTGGAGCACCTCACCCCTTCAGGGTCCCCTTGTGAGCCCACCGTGACTGCACCAGGCAGGAGCACAGGCAGCCTGGGCACTGGTCCTCTGCCCCCTCAAGGCCCTGGCCTAGCCCCCCAGAATAACCAAGCTATCACACAGCCGAGTTGAGGTGTTAAGTACCCTACACTAGAGACAGTGAGAAAGGGTTTGGGCAAGAAAGGAGGCGTTTCCACAAGGCAAGTGAATCCTTGCCGCAGTGAGTCTCCCAGCCAGCCCCGGGCTGGGGACAGTCCAGGGAACCCACGGAGGTTTTGTTTAACCTTCAGTATTAAGGATTAAACTCCACACGGTCCCAGTGGGCAGCCAGGTCACTCTCAAAGGCCTCGTGCTTCTTGAGCAAGGCCTTGATCTCCGACACGGTGGCCGTCTCATAGTCCTTCTGCTTTTGCACTGAGCTACACCCGTCATCTTTTTTGGAGCGGGGATGGGGTCTCACTTAGTTGCCCAGCATGTGCCACTACACCTGGCTTGATGGAGTCTTAGAGCAAAGAGAACCAAGAAGCAGGAATGTCCCCCCAGAGAGCCGCTGGCTTTGTCTTCCCTCCAGAGCCCTCACCTCCAGAGCTTCCCTCCGCTTCTGAGTCAGGGCTCCCAGACTATCCCACTGGTCACAGATCTTTTGGCAACGAGCATTGACACTAGGTGAGTCGTAATAGTCCAGCTCACTGTGGAGGCAAGTGACGAGGAAGTCAGGTGACGCAGGCTCACGCAGGGCCTGCAGTCCCTCTTCCTAAAGCAGCCCCACCAGCGTCTCTGCCACTACAAGTCCTTGGGTTTCAGGGGACCAAAGAAAGCCAGTCCTCCTCTCCATCACCCACCTCAACAAAGGTGGAGACAACACCAGCCGTGACCTGGATGCCCGATGGCACAAGAGACAGCCCAAAGCCCAGAACCAAAACTCTGTCACCCTCTAGTCCTGCGCTAGTAATGGTGGTGACTGAAGGCCCATAACAGGGAGTGTCCAACTCTGTCCCCTCCAAGAGGAATGGACAGTTCTTGTCCTCTGTATCAACTCCCTTCCCACCTGGCACCACCTTATGCGCCCTCCTGTCCCAGAGCCACCACCAACAACACTGCAGCTGCAAAGGTCCAGCCCCAGCCCTTCACCAGGATACCAAAGGCTGGGATGCATGGGACGGCCTACTTGAGCTCCTGTGCAATAGCCGCAATCTGCTCCACACGGTCCTGGTGGGCGGCCAGGTCACTCTCAAAGGCCTCGTGCTTCTTGAGCAAGGCCTTGATCTCCGACAGGGTGGCCGTCTCATAGTCCTTCTGCCGCAGCATGGCCTCTTTGCCTGGGTTCAGAGAGAAGGCCCACATCTGAGCAGGAGTTGGGAGACAGGGTGCATCTTCAAGACCCCAGCCATCCAACTCTTGGAGCTCCAGGAGCTCCAAATGTGGGGTTCTTCCCCAGAAAGTATCCTCTGCACAGTGACCCAGGGAGAGAAAGCAGACACACCACCACATCCCATGATGGGGAGAGAGGGCACATTGCTAGGGGTCTGAAGTGGTTACATGGGAAGGCTATGCAGGAAGACAAGGGAAGTACAGAGCGTAACACTCACATTAAACAGCAAGAAACACTGTCATCTATGTCCACAACCAAGAAAAAGAGGAAATCAGGTACCTCAGTGACCCCTGCCTTCAGAATTTCTCTAGTTAGTGTCATCGGCACACCTACAAGGACCCCTCCTAACCACTCTCAGGGCCTCCGGCACATCATAGCCCTGGACCCCAAACCCACTGCTGCCCAGGGCTTTCTCTGCCCATTAAGGGAACTGCCTTCTGTGGGGCAGAGCCAGGACTTGTATTTCTCTGATTTGTCTCCAGAGAAGGAAAAGAGGAAGAGAAATTATATCCCTGGGTCCTGGATGGGCACAGGGCAGGGCGGGCGGGCCTCAAGCACCTACCACCCCTGCTATCTGTGGTATCAAGACGATGCTCAGCCCCTTAGGAAAGAAGGCTGAGCTCCAAGAGTATTTCTTCCCTTCTCTTCTCTCTTCTTTTAACAGCAAATTAACAATATAACAAGCGAGGGGGGTAATGACACATAAACCTACTTAGGTACTCTCATCATGTTTTATTTTTCCTTCTGTGGATATTACGTTTTAACACTGGAAGCAGCCACAGTGACACACTGCAGTTCCAGCTACTCTGGAGAGGGAGGGGAGAGGCATCCGTGAGCCAGGAGTTCAAGTCCTGCCAAGGCATTTCAAAAAGACAAAGCAAAAAAACTTGGCACATAAATGTTTCCTGCTTTTAAAATATTTAAGTGGATAATGCGGAGTTTCTGCTGTAGCCCTGTGGTTTTCCCACATACAGCTTCCCTCGTAATTAGGGGACAGGTTCCTACATCCCCTCAAGTACCAAAATCTGCAGACGCTAAAGTTCTTACTAAGAAATGGCACCATATTTGCATGTCACCTCCTGGACACTTCAAGTCACTGCTAGACTGCCCTTGTCACCCAATACAATGTAAATGCTATGGAAGTACTGTTACATAGTACTATTTAGGGAACAGTGACAGGAAAACAGCTCAGACATGTTTGGTATAGACGCAATATCTTCCTGCTGCTCTTACCATCTCAGTCCACAGTGCAGTGAATCCGATACAGAAGCCACCACCGGGAGGGGCGACCTGCACCACACTTCCAACCGCACCCCACTCCGAGAACCACTGCCTCCCCACTCTAGGTCCGCGGGCCCCTCAGCCTGGACGATGAGAGATGCCTTGTTGCCAGTGTGCCCAGGCCCACTACACCTCCATACTCAGAGTCAGTTCCTCAGACAATCTCAAGAAGAGCAATTCTTAGGTTAGAGTGTGACTGACTAAACCACCAGGTGTGCAGGCAGAGAGCCACCTGCTTCCCAGAGGCTGTGCCAGGAGAGGGCATCCTCTGTGTCCTTCCCGGTGACTGCCAAGGTGGTTGTGTGACGAGAAACAGGATCACACTTGTTTGCTCTACACCAAGGATGGTAAGTCTTTGAGCCTTCAAAGGTAACAACCTGCTGTGGCATGCCACGGGTGTGCCACCACTGCTCTGCATAGGGGCTATGCATTGCCCTTGGCCCAGGAAAGGATACCAAAGCAACAAGCGGGCAATCAGTACTGCCGCCACCACCTCCTGCCACTCTGTACTGACAAAGACTGACCACAGCTGGGACTCCCGGCCCTCTGCCGGGTCAGGCACCTCCTGTCCCTACACCCAGCCTGGCCACTGCCAAACAGCCACAGAGGGTACCCCTCCCTACTGATCACCAACCTATGATCCAAGGAGCACAAAACAGGTCTGGATGGGGGAGCTTTAGAGTTTTAAGCTCCACTTTCCAATGTCATGTCCCTACTGATTAACTCTCACAAATCTATAAGATTGGTTCTGTTATCACTCCCCCTTTACAGATGAGGAATCCAAGGCAAGCACAACGTTCATGAACTTGCCAGAGAACTAGTATAAGACAAGAGCAGACAAAAGCCAGGAGTTAGACTGGCAGGGCCTTGGGGTGGGCGTGGAGAGTGGGGCAGGCCTCACCATCCGTCCAGGCCTCATGGATGGAGGCCTTCTGCCGGAATTTCTCTGCCAGGTGGTCCAGCCGCTCCAGCCTCCGGATCTCATTCAGCAGCCACTCCTCATAGCCCTTCTCTGCCTGCTCCAGGCAGCCCCAAGCATTGTTGATGTCCTTCGGGGATGAGCAATTGAAGTGCAAGGTAAGGCAGGGCCTGGCTGGGGCACAGGTCCACCAGCCGCTGGGCCACCATGCCTACTCTGTGCTTTCCCCATTCCAGCCCCATATCCACACAGCGAGGCTGCGCCAGCACACCCCCCAGTGGCACAGCTTTTGGCTCAAGAACAGGGAATAGGGTTTGGGTCCACATGGACAACCCAGCTATGGGGCTCTGAGTGTGGAGCCCCAGGGGGAAGGAGCCAAGGCCCTCTCTGCCCAGCCTGGCTTCCAACAGGACTCAGGTCAACTACAGGAGCACAGGGGCATTCATGGAACCAGAACAACCATGATGCAACGCAGGCACTGGAGCTGCCCAGCCATCCCACGGTCCAGAGTCAGGCCTCTGGGAAGTAGCTGAGGGAGCAGGGGAAGACAGGTACTGAATGCAAAACCACACAGTGCTTCTGACTGGGCTGCCCCAGAGTCAGCTCAAGGCTGCCACTGAGCCCCTGGGCTGATCAGGACCCACCGCGGGCGGGGAGAGGCTGTCCCACTGTGTCTGGGCTGGAGCCTGAGTGACGATCACAAAGGCAGGGCTAGGGATTTAGCTCAGTGGTTCAGGCACCTGTCCTGCAAGCACAAGGACCCGGATTCGATCCCCAGTTAACCACATACAATACTGGGTGTGGAGACTCACACCCAGCAGCAATCAGCACCACATACCACAGTGCTGGGCGTGGTGGCTCACGCCTATAATCCCAGCACTCGGGAGGCAGAGGCAGGAGGATTGTGATGTGAGTTTGAGGCTGAGCTCAGAGCCAGCCTGAACCACAAAGTGAGACCCTGTCTCAAAAAAAAAACAAACAAAAAAACCAAAACAAACAAACAAAAAAGGCATCAAGGACTTCTAGATGGTGTGCTCAGGCAGAAGGACCCACTCTCCCCTCCCCAGATAGGCCTCCCCAGAGCTCACCGAGACCATCCTGCCCTCCGAGGGCATGAAGGCCGGCCGGTTGCTGAGCCGCAGCTTGGTCTGCAGGGTGTTGAAGTTGATCTCCAGCTGGCACTTCTCCTGCACCTTGGGCGGCTTGTGCAGACGCCGGTAGTCGCGGAAGTCCTCCAGCTTCTGCTGCATGGCATGCATGGTGTTTTCGGGTGCCCGGTTCTCCAGCCACGGGATGGTGCGGCGGATCCACTCCAACAGCTGGGGTGGGGAAGCCAGAAGCAGCGGTGAGGACGCTGTGCAGAGGGAGGACGGGAGGGACCCTCCTCCCCAAATGCCCATCCTCTAGGGAGAAGGGATGGGTCTCGCCAGTACCATCCCAGGATGCTTCCTCGAGGGCCAGAGGCTCTACGTGGCCTGTGGGGTGTCACCCTCCCAAACAGCCAGCGAGGGAACCAGAGAGGGTCAACCAACTGGCAGCAGATCTGAGTTCTGTGGGTCCATGTCCTAAATGGCCTGGGCCTCAGTTTCCTCATCTGTACCAGGGAGGGGCTTAACAGACGCTCCCTGAAGTCCTTGCCCCTGGACCTTCTGAGAGACCCAGCTGGCATCTGGCTAGACAGCTGCCCTGGGAACAGGCAGAAATAACCTGGGCTATTTTCTGTGAGCCAACATGCTGGTGGAGGAGGAGCGGAGACGATGCATGACAGGAAGTATGGGGAACACTTGCAAAGAGCCAAGTGAGGCCTATGGATAATACCAGCAGCCCTGCGGGGCTTCAGTGTTGTGATCGCCCCTGTGCTGTGGATGGGGCAACCAGGACTCTGCCAAGTCTTATGATCAGCCAGGACAGTGTGGCAGGCACTTAAGCCCAGGACTGGCTTTCACTATGCTGGGCACAGATCCACCAAGAGGCCTGGCTGAGTACCTCAAGGCTGATTTCTTTTAAGGAAAAACAAAGTAGGAACTCAAGGGTCAGGGACAGTAACCCGAGCCCTGCAGCACCTGGTCCCCAGTAGGATTGTGCTCAGCTCACATGAGCCAGCACTGATTTCTCCTGGTCAAACCCTGGTGCTGAGGCACCAGACACACCCCTGCTCTCATTAGCAAAACAGAGAGCAGGGCACACCACGCTGGCAAGGCCCGTCTGAGGGCCCAACTCTCACTTGGTAAATGAAAACAACCAAGAGCCAGGTACAGGGATGACCTAGGCTCCCCATGCCCAGAGACCAGCATCTGTCCCCACCTCCCTACTTTCCAGGAAGCACCGGGCTGGGCTCAAGCTGCGTGAGGGTAACTGAGGGAAGGTCAAAGAATACACTAGCTGGGACTGTGTCCCAGGATAGATCTCTAGGTACAGATTTTGGGGGCTCCTTTCCTCTCAGCATAAGGCACAGGGCTTTGCAGGGAGATCCCAAGGGGTACCCACATCGCTGGCCAGCTTCTCATAGTCTTCCATAAGTTGCTCATTCTCCTGGTTGACAGCCAACACCTTGCAGATGCGATTTGCTGCTGTCTCTGCCTGGCAACAAAACAGAGAGAGTCACAACCAGCCAGCCAGCTGCGGGACTCTTGGACACACCTGTGCGGACAAAGCCCCTCCCACCCTGCAGCGCCACGTGGGTGGAAGGGAACCAAAGTCCTGGAGGTCTGAAACCACTTTCCTCTTCTGTCTCCCTCACCACCCTCTTTGCAGGCTGTGGCCAGGTCTCACAGAGAAGATGAGCCCCATGGCCTGGACAGAGGGCTCAGTGGCTGACCCAAGACCCCAGAGAAAGCCTGAGTTTGAGGCCCAACGTGCGTGTCGGGAAGAAACCAATGCAGTGGCTGGAGTGAAAATGCTCAGTTTAGACAGCAAGGCAAGGAAAACCGTGCCCATCCTGGAAATCCATCAACACCTTAAATGAAAACAACAGCGCTCTAAAGCTCAGGACCTCAGGCTGGATGTGCCAGGATCTCGGCAATGTGAGAATTCAGATCTGGGAGTTCTGCAGAAGGTCCCAACACAGTGGAGAATCTCTGCTGAATTTCCCATGCCCCTCGACTCACAGTTCTTCAGAGAAACCCTCTAGAACACAAAGGAGAAGACTTAAGCACCCACTTACTATGGGCTGGATGCCCAGGAAGCCCAGCACGGGTAGCCTCAGGAAAGCAAAGTTCACGTCCCACACCAAGTCTGGGCCAGCAGAAACTGGTGAAAGGTCTTGGCCTTTAGAGGAACAAAAGGGGCAAATGGACCAGACACAAAGGCCTAGGAGCCCCAGGGGTACCATGCCCTGCAACCAGGCAGGTGCTGTGCGCCTAACCCCAAAGAACTCCATGTCCTGTTCTGAAATGCCACTGTGTCCCTGTCCTAGTCCTGCCGCAAGGGAAAGCGAACTCAAAACACTGGGAACCCAATGTGGAAAAAGACGGCCTGTACACAGAGGGTAGCGGCAGTGAGAAGTCAGGGGTGTACTGTGGGCCCCGGAGGAGGGCCACCTGCAAACAGTGAAGGATGCCTGGAGTAAGGGGCAGAGGGTGGACAGACCTCACTTCCAACTGATGGACAAGACAGAACAGCTTTCAACTTCAGCGAGACTCCTGCAGCAGGGTGTAAGGAAAAACTTCCCAAGGAAAAGAGTGCTTAGAACTAGAAAGAATGACTAAGATAATGCATATGTTTTCCACAAAGAATATTTCAAACAGGACGTGCAGCCACCAGACCATGCACCTTTGAGGTCTGTGCCAGGGTATGAGGCAGAGCAGAATGAGATCGTCCCAAAGTTCAGGCAAACGCAAAGTCAAGAGACTACAGCCTGAAGGACAAGATGTCAACACAGGCGGGGACTCCAGGATGCAAAGTCGAATGGTCTGAGCCTAGAAGTCCTCTAGGCTCAAGAAACTGAGGCAAGGAGTCACTTCCCGAGGCCTTCACCCCATCGAGGCCTTCACCCCACCGCCAACTCAACTGCCCTGGGCCGCTTCACACAGAGAACGCCTGGTGACCGTCATTCCTTGGGGAACCCTGGAGAATCCCAGAGAGCTCTGAAGGATGAGGATCCTTCCCGGAGTCTATCCGCAGGAGGGGCACGGCAAAGATGCAGAAGTATGGGAGTCAAGTTGGTATGCCCTCAAGCCACTTCTGCAGAAGGTGAGGGTGTCAGGGAACCAGGGAGAGCCACTGTGTTCTCCATCAGACATTTACATTGAAAAGGTAGGGTGGCCAGCAGTGTGCTCACAAGCAGAGAAAAATCCTGGGCAGCCATTTTTGGTTGGAAAGCAGCCCTGAGCTCTTTCACTGCATTAGTCCCTGGACACATCCTGAAACCTTGGGCTCTGTGGCCCTAGACTGGATGTGAGTCATTTCATCTGACTGGTGGCTGGAGTGAGGCAGTTCAGCACTCTGAGAGGTTTCTTATAGGCCCTTTGGAGTCTCACCTGCCTTGGAGCCTGCTGGCTGTTCTGGGGTCACAGGAGCTCTTCTAGATGAAGGGGGGGCCTCCTGGGGACTTTTCACCAAGACCCACCCTTTTTCTCCAGCCCAAATCCCAGTAATGCCTCCTGGACAGCCTCAGGTGGAAGAGGGATCCACTGACAAAGTGACAGCGTAACCCACACACCTGCCTTTGGGATTAAGGCAGCACCACAGAACACAATGGCACTTTCTTTGTAAAGGACCTGTCTGCAACTACTTCCTGGAATCCAGATTTGGTTTTTAGAGAAAAAGAAGAAGCAGAGTTTTTGGCCCCACCGCCTCTGCCTCCTTGCTGCTGACCTCCTCCCCTCCTGACTGGCAGGCTGCAGTCCTGATAGAGCCTGGTGCGTGCTGGGTTGAGCTTGCTCTCAGGGGCCCCTCATGAGAAGGGGCTCAGTTACCACCCCTCAGCCCAAGAGTAGGACGAGGTCAGCTCCCAGACACTATCCGTGGAGCACCAAGGAAGACCAGATCGTGGGAGTCATCCCACCCTACCCAGTGGGCTGCTCTACTGTCTTCTCAAGACCTCAGAAACCCCTAACTGGGGGCACTTAGGACTGGGGCACCCAAAAACCACACGTGTATCACCCATCTCAGAGACAATGGCTTGGCTCTGAAGTTCAAGGGGAGTCCTGATTTCGGGCAGGAAAGACATCCTGGAGAGAAAGACAGAAATGGAAGTGGCTTAGAAGAAAACCCAGGTGAGTCCTAGCATTGGCTTTTTCTGCAAGGGCAGACAGGCTACCCTGGACCCAGGCAGGAGCAAGAAACTCACATCAATCCTTATGCCTCTGCCTCCCAAGTGCTGTGACTACAGGCATGAGTTACCACGTCCAGTGCTGTGGTATGTGGTTACCAGGGATCGAACTCGGGACCTTGCGCTTGCCAGGCAGACAGGAATCACTGAGCTAAATCTCCGGCCCTATACTCTTAACTTTTTTGTAACTTACATTCAGCAGTGTGATGATACGTTATAATGTAAGTGCTTAGTTTTAGAAGCATTTTCATATTATTTTCAAAGTTATATTTCTTCTCTTTGGAATACTTTGCTATCCTAGGTCAAACTGCTACCTTCATAATCAGCTCCAAATTACCTAGGACATAGGGGAACTTTCCTCAATTAAGGTGACATCAAACATCCAAATATGGCCAAGTGACAAACCACGGCGCCCCATTCACAACTCACAGATTCACATGAATGCCACAAGGATCTCATCAGTGACATTTTCAGTACAAAATTTCAACAAATTAGCTGGAATCGCCCATTTTTTCCCTCCCAAAGCTGCATCAGTCTCTCTTTAGGACCCAAACTGGCAACCCCAGTGGGGTGCTCCTGCCGACAAGGCCCCAGGTTGCAGGGATCCTGCCTGGTGGGCGGGCAGAGTGACAGTCCCTCCAATGGCACCTTGACTCCCTCAGGACCCCGCTCTGCAGCAGCCCCACGGTGCTAACCTGCCCTCCTTTCCAGGCTTCCATTCCTCACCTCAAAGCTTCCGCACAGAGGGGTCACCCCTTGCAAGGCCTCACTGAGCCTTCCTTGAGGGGACCCCGAGCTCAAGTGCCACTACTCACGAAGAGCTCCTGGAATCCTGCGGCGGCCACTGGACCCCACTCAGATATGAAGTAGGGGGTTTTCCCAGAGAGACGACAAATTCCGAGGGCAGAAATGGTAGGGCAAGAGGCTGACGGACCAGTGAGGGACATACGCAGCAGCTACTGCAGCACCGGCTGCGTCAGTGCAAACTTATGCCTTCCAGGGCTGATGCCCAAACACACTTCCTGACAGACGATGAACCTCGATGAACAAACCCCGATGTCCCTCACCCACTCTGAACCCCCGGAGAAGAGACAGGGAGCAGAGCAGACGGAGTCAGAACCGAGACCAACCCGCCCCCCAGAAGTGAGTCCTCACCTAACGAGGACAGCCAGTCAACACACGTGTACAGCATGTGCTTCTACGGTTCACATGTGCTGTGTACATGTGAATGCACACAAGCATTAGACCCCTGCACTGTCTCTCTTCTAGCTCCACCACGCCTAGTTTAACCAAAGGAAGGTGGCAGAGAGGAGGGAGGGTCTTCTGTGGGCCTAGGGCCCTACCTGGGCTCTGGCAGATTCCCCATTGGTACCAGCCACGAGGCAGTCAAAGGAAGAAGACTGCGCTTCCTCCTCCCTACCCCCAGCCTGCTGAGCTCCTTTCCGACATGTCTGGAGCACACAGGACTCAAGGGAACCACCCTTAGATCCCCAGCGTGCCCAGACAGTGACCTCATCCTCAGACGTGGACAAAAGAAGCATGAAATGCTTGCAACAAGAATGAGTGAAAGGAAGAGGGCATGGAGGAGGCGGGAGGGCAGGCTGCCACCCACACGTGCCACACACATGCCACATACCCACAAACACCCAGCACAACCTCTGAGCACCACCATCAGCCGGGACACAGGGAAGCTTCCAGCAGTAAAGCCAGCACCCACAGGCATGAAGCCCAGGACAGAGGCCCTGAAGGAGAAGGAGAGATGGACCAGGGAAAGGCCACAGCAGAGCTGCCGAGGCCAGGGACATGGGCACGTACACTATGTAGTCACCAGGCTGGGACCCGAGCAGGGCAAGCAGAGACGCCTCTCACAGCCTGGCAAAGAAGTAGGGTGAATCTGGGCAGGGAACTGCAGAGGTGGGTGGGACAGAGAAAAAGAGGATGTAGGTAACAAGCCAGGGGCTGGACATGCAAGAAGGAGCCTCCGGTAGGACTGCTGGGCCTTGAAGGGAAGCTCTTGGCCCCACCCGGGCAAGGAGATGGGCTGCTGCCGGCCCGTCCAGTGTCTCTGTAACGTTCTAAAGGTGGGCTCCTCTTCCCCAAGGCACTTCTAGAAACACTGCATTGATCTGATCAAAGACATTTGTACTGCTATCTTCAGGATAACCTTAGTAATAAATATACCATTGCCACTGTCCAGCACGCGCAAACACACACGCACTCACACATGGCGTTCTTAGGTAAGGTGCAACCTGCACAACGACCCACAGCTGCCCACAGTGTACCTGCCCATGTCCCTGGCTAGGAAGTGTCAGGGAAGCCTCGGGCCTGGACACCAGGCATATGACCTCTCTCTGCCCTGGCTGCTGCTGAACGTGAGGAGACGGCCTTGCCCAGGCAGGAAGTGGGCAGACAGGCCAGGGGCCCGGTGCTGGAGGGTGTGTCCTAGAACCAAGCACTGTTCTGCTCGGGGATGGTGTGCTGCAGGTCCACGGAGGGGCTACAGCCATGGTTCCCTTCCCGTCCCCAGGACCTGCTCTGCCAGTGCCCTGGGACAGACACAGAAGCCACAGAGGCCGGGCTTCTCTGGCACCGTCAAGTGTCCTGGCCAAGGCTGAGAGAGTGTCCTGTGCCTCGCAGGGCAGGGCCTCGACCCCTCCTCTCATCCCAGGCCGGCTGCGGGGCGCCCCTCGAGGACGGAGACGGCAGGGAGAGCGGGCGAGGGCGAGGCCGAGGGGGAGCTCACCTTCTGCGCACCCGAGAAGGCGTGGCAGGGACATGAAACATTAGGTCACATGGCCGTCCCATCCGGCCTTAGCGTGCCTACACATCTGCACAGAGAAGGAGAAGAGGTTGAAAGGAGCAAGTAGCAGCGTAGCACAGAACACACCTGAACAGCTGTGGTGGGCAGAGAGAACTCGAGACAGACAGCGGAAGAGGTAACAAGCAGACAGAAATGGGATGGGCGGCGGAGCAGGGGCTGGGACAGGGATGAGCGGCAGTCCAGAGGAGCAGGAGGCTGGGCGGAACGTGGCCAGGCTGAGGGCCCATCATGCATTTAAAACACGTCATCTAGGCGCCATGCAAAGCACAGGACAGGCCACGGCCAAAGCTGTGAAGGGTCTAGTCAGAGTAGCTACGTTCCTCTGGGGTCCCGCCTACAGGTCTGGGGCCAAGGCTCTGCTGCCCAAGGCAAGCCTGTGCTTGGCTCAAATCTACGTGTTCAAATCTCCAATGTCTGTAGAGCAAAGGGGCCCCTGCAATGCATTCCCTCTGTGGACTGTGGACAAACCTGGACCAGGACACTTGACGGAGCTCAGATGCCCCCACCTCCACCCCTAGCTGTGCTTATGTGTGGGAACACAGAGCGCAGTGACCCGTGGGATCCCAGGCACGACAGGAGAATGCACGGAGCCCCAAAGGACCAGGGACAAACTTGATAAACTGTGCCTGATAGCGGGAGGAGGGCGGGTTTACGACACCTTTCAGAAGGTGGTGACATGGAGATGGGTGATGTTGCCAGAACTGCGTCCCCCAGCGAAGCTGCTGCTGCAAAGGCTGCAGCCCACGCTCGTCTCCTGTGCAGAGGACCACAAAGCTGACCTCACACACAGCCCTTCCTGCCTCCGCCAGTCAGCTGGTGCCAAGGGGAGCTCTTGCACAACTTTCTCAGTGACAGGAGAGGAAGGAAAGAGAAAGACAGAGAAAGAGACAGACAAGAGAGAGAGGTGGGGAAAGGTAGGAGCCAAGCAAGAACAATAGAACAATAGAACAACAGAACCAGGGCTAACTCTACCCACAAAACCAGAACATCTAGATGCCCACTACTGGGCAGAGGCAGGTGGGCACCGGGGCAGGAGGCATGGTGTGGGGTCCGGCATGAGGTGTGCTGGGGGCCCCAGGTACCTTCTGGGCTCCAGAGAAGGCATGATAGAAGCTGGACACATAAGTCATGATGGCTTTCTCATCTGGCCGGGCAGTCCCAACAATGTCTGTCAAGAAGAAAACGGAGTTAAACTCAGCTAGTAAACATGTGACACACCCCTCAGGACGACCCAAAACAGACACAGCATCGCAGACCCCAGAGACAACTCCTGCCGACAAGAACAAGGGAGGGAGAGGAGTGAGGGAAAGGTGAGCCAACGAAGCAAGAGGATGAGGCGCAGGGGAAATGGAGAGCAGACGGATTCCGCCACGTGTTCAACAACAGGAATGAAAGAGACTGAGTCAGACTCAGAAATGAGGGGCAACTTAGTGACCTCGGGAGACCCCCCACCTTGAAATTTCTAAAAGCCTGAGGACGTAATCTCAGTGTGAAGGCCTTGGGTTCAATCCCCAGTACTGGCTGGGGGGGAGCGAGGGAAGAGCTGTAGATCAGAAAAGACAAAAATGCCAACCACCAAGTGCCATGGGCAGACCTTTCTGATCATAACAAACCACCTCTCAGAGACATTTCTTAGACAGCTGGGGAAATCTGATTATGAACTGGGCAATAGATGTTTCAAGGAATTATTACTCATGGGCCAGATGTGAAAATTGTTTTGTAGTTACCAAAAAAAGTACCTCTAACTTTACAGCGTGGATTCTGAAGGAGGCTGCGGGGACATGTGACGTCTAAGATTTGATTTAATGTATTTTAACAAAAAAGAGACAAATACAGTGTGACAAAAATCTCAATAATCACTACACCTGGAGGATGGCTATATGAATGCCACTGGTGAGAGGGAACCTAGGGCAGGGGAACAGCTCCTGGGCCCCAACCCAGGCCTCTTTCCAGCCCCTTAACAGAGCACTCATTTCAAAATGGTGCCTGAGCAGCTAAGGCTGAGGGGCCTCACAGGCAAGTGGCGAAGGTGCCAGGCTTCTCCCAAGGGATCACAGCAGACCTAGACTATCCCAGGCGTGAGGCCCTGGCCTCCTACACTCCCAAACACTTCCCTTCCCCTGAAAACCTATGCCCAACCTCATTGGCCCTGCTGTGCACGCTGACAGGTGTAGTGCTGGGGTTAGCAGTCAGGAAGAGCTGAATTTCTGGCCCCTGGACCACACTTTTGCTGAAGCTGCCCTCATGTCAAACCCTGAACCTGTCCCCACTCAGACTGCCTGGCTGGCGGAGTCAGGGACACACAGACTTCCCACGGGTGTCACTCCCTTGGCTGCCTCACTCCAATGGGCAGCTGAGTCCAACCTGGGAACTGCTGACAGGGCCAGGCCATGGCTCCCTGGTGCCCACAGAAAGAGTCTGCTTCCAGGGTACACTTAGAAGCCGCAAAAGCAAACACCACACCCAGCCCACAGTCCAGCAAGCACCCTTCGGCTCAGAGGGCACCTCTCCGCCCAAACTGGAGCCAGGAGTCGGACAAAGGGAACATTCTACCCTAATTCCAAGACAAAGAGGACAGCCACCTGCAAGCTATCCATGCCAAAACAGCACAGGACAGGCACAGTATCCGCCAGCTCCTCTCCCTCTGAACCCCAGGGAGCCCCAGAATCCCTGGTAGGCAAGGGAGGACTCAGAAGAAAGGCGTTCTCCCTTTCTGCCTCAAGCTGCCAGGGCGTCTTGACCACTGTGGCAGGAGGGCAGAGCAGGAACCCTGAAAGGACAGTGCCCTTACCTTCAGCATCTAGCATCTTGGGGATATCCAGGTACTTCTCTGCCACATCGAAGGCCGTGTTCAGGTTTGTCAGTGGATCGTCCTGGAGGGAGATAAGCAGGAAGAGTGGTAAAGAAAGGGCCAAGGAAAATCTCTGTCTTCCCCGAACCGGGGATCACTAAAGCTGGGGGCCAGAGGGACTTTCTCTCGGCCTCAGAAGGCAGTTCTGATGGATAAAGCCTCGCTACCAGAGATCACCAACTGCCAGTGTGGGGCGCACACCTATTGTCCCAACACTCCAGAAGCTGAGGCAGGAAGATCTTGAGTTTCAGACTAGCATAGATATATAGGAAATTGAGACTAGCCTGGGCTACAAAGCAAGACCCTGTCTCAAAACAACAACAGCCTGGGGATGTAGCTCATTAGCACTGTGCCTGCCTGGCAAGCACAAGGTCCTGATTTCAATTCCTGGCACCAAAAAACTTCCCCAACACACAATAAAATTCTCTTTTCCTTTTAAGAGTTAATTTCTTTATCAAGGAAATGAGGCAAAGAATATTGGCCTGCAGCTAGATTCAAGGTAAGAAAAGTTGCTACGAAATGCTTGCTGGGAATAAGTCACCATGAGTCCGGTTTCTGGTTTGAGTTCTGCCACCAGCCAGCAGGACAAGTTCATGAGTGACCTGGACTCAGTTCCCTCATCTGCATCTCAAGAGTTGAACAAGGAGCCCCTTGGTTCTTTCACTTTGTGAAATTTTAGGGCTCCTTCAAACAGCCATAGCCTTTGACCATTCCCATCTGTTACTTCTGCAGATAGCTGCAGGGACTCGCGAGAATGCAGGGAAACTGGGGTCCCCAAGCACAGGAGTGACACGCACAAGTGAACGCAGGAAGAGGGTCAAACAGTGTAGCTGCTGAGAACAGCATAGTACTTCCTCAAGAAACAAACACAAGGACTGGAGATTCAGCTCAAGTACTGCCGTGCCTACTCTGAAAGCACAGGGCCTGTGTTCGATCCCTGGTGTTGCAAAAAAAAAGAAAAGAAAAGAAACAAAGAATTACCACCTAACCCAGCAATTCCATTTCCAAGGATATACCTGGGCCTCAGAGAGATCTCATGCCTCCTGTTCATGGTAACATGGCTGACCACAGTCAAAAGGGGGAAGTCCAGGTCTGCAGTGGACGGATGAATAACGAAAACTCAGTGCAGATACACAGCACAGTGTCTCTCCACCCTAACAAAGAGGAAGGTCTAATAGGTGCCACAACGGGGAACTTTACAGACATCATGCTACGTGAACTATCCCTGACACAGAAGGGTGCAGGCGATAGGAGTCTGCTTTTCTGAGGTACCTGGAATAGTCAAAAATCAGAGACAAAATGTTACCAGGAGCTGGGAAGGGGAAATGAGGAGCCAACGCTGACTGCGTGGAGTGCTATAATCTCGTAAGATAAGAAGTACTGGAAATAGATGGTGATGATGGCTGTGTGCCACCGTGAACATATGCAGTACTAGTTAAATGCAAGCTTAAAACAGTTAAAAATGATAAATTTCATGTTGTGTATATTTTATCTTGTTATTTTTTTCTTTTTTAAAGATATATGACTGGTGGGGTGTTTACCAAAGTGAACTTCCTGCTGGTTCTTCTATTCCCTGTTGTCATTTCACAGACTAACCTAAAAAAGCTAGTTTGACTAGCCTGGGACTCAGTTTCCCTGTTTGCTCAGGTGAAAATTACAGGGTAATAGAAGGGTAAATACAATCAGGACGTTTTCAGAAAGACATTCCTCAAAATAGAACAGATGGGGTCCTTCTGAGAAAGTACCTCACAGTGGCCACAATAGTAAAAAACATGGAAAAAAAAAATTTTAAACAATAATATAAAACATGGTCCAGCAGTGAAGGTCATGTTCATCCAGGGCCTGGTGCAGCGCACTCACCGGCCCCGGGACCGCGGGGCCCGCACATCCCACCACTGGGGCCAGAAGAGCTTCTCGGTCAGCCTGCGTGGCTCTCTGCCCGGCGTGTATTCTGTGTGAGCTCTGCAAAGTACTCCCAGTTCTCCAGGCCCTGGTCTGTGAGGGGACTTGGGGTGAGGTTCACTGGAGGCCCTGAGCCAAAAAGAAGGAAAGGAAGAGATGCTGCCCGACAGGAAGAAACGTGGAGGGACAGAGAGATAAGAAAGAAAGGCTGAAAGTGAGGGAAACTGCCGTCCTTGCGATTTCCTGCGCCCAGAGATCCTAGCCACTGTCAGACCGACCTCCCTTCCCCTGTTGCAGGCCGGGCTCAGCCTTCCCCTCCGAGAGCAGCCTGTTCAGCGCTTGCCCAGACCCGAGCACAGCCACATCCAGGGAGGGGTGGGGGGTGTGGGGGGTCCCCAAGATACCATGGAACAGGGCTGGGCACGGGAGAAATGGTCAGGACAGACCTGACCAAGCCTAAGCCCATGTCCTTTAACCAGCTCGGACACCAAGAACCAGCTCCAGGTCTCGTCGCCTCCTCTCAACACAGCAGCTTCAGACCAAAAGCACAAAAAGAAAAGTAGAAGCAGCAAAGGAAACTGAACCCACAGGTGACAACTGCCCGTGAGATCGGCAGCAGGGCCGACCAGAATGTCTCTCTGAGCGTTCAGAGCTACCTGAGTACCATAACTACCTCACAGAACCGGGAACACAGGGGAAGCACTGCATGGCAGCTCATCACGACCACACTGCTGTCACTGTTCCATGCTTCTCCCAGGGCGCTGCATGTGCACAAGGACAAGGTAGCACACAGACTTGGCAACGAGGCAGCCCCAACAGGGAAGGTGGATCACTGCTCTCTAAATGAGACTCCACCCCACGAATCCACACTCCTCTAGCTCTCAGGGCAGCGGCCTTGTCCTGCCCTCCCAGCCCCGTACCCAGGAGCTGGTGGCCTGAGGTAAGGTGAGCACACCTACCTTTCGCAGCTTGCCGTAGTCAATGAGCTCAGGCCGGTGTCGGTGGATTAAGGCACAAAACCCGAGGCCGTCCTTCCAACTGCCAGAGGAAACAGAAGGACCAGGCAGGTAAGGGGGCCGAGCAGGGACACAGGACACTAACTGGCAAGGCACCATGTAGAACTTCCTTTACTTTGGAGATAAGAACCTAACTGTTCAGAGCAGGAGTTAGGAGAAGACAAGATGGGAAGGGATTGTTTCTTCTTGTCCCAGTGCTGAGGATTGAACACAGGGCCTTGCGCTAAGTTGCGTCTTCAGCCCCTCTGTATTTTGAGACAGGGTCGCACTAAGTTTCTAAGTTGTCCAGACTGGGCTTGAACTTGTGATCCTCCTGCCTCAGCCTCCCAGAGTGCTAGGATATAACTACATATCACCATGCTTGGCTAAACAATTCTTCCTGAGATAAAACTGCCCCATCCCAGGGGCACGGCCCTAGGCCCTTGGTCCGGTGCCCTGGGCAGGGATTCCCCAGAAATCCTCCTTGGGGATCTTCCCCACAGCACAAATATCAACTGAAATATGTCAGGCAGTGGCTGTGTCCATGACACTGTGGGGAGGAAGCAGGAACTCAGGGACAGCTGCACCCCTTTTCCCAGAAAAGGTACTTCCTACCCAAGGGCCCAACTCTGTTCCAGAACCGCAACTGACTAGCCAAGAGGCCCCAGGAGCTCCTGAGGGGGGCAGCCCCGCTTCCCAGGGCATCTTGCCTGCCGCACTCACCTGATATGGAAGTTCTGGATGTTGACATTCTTGTAGGGGGCTGTCTTCCTCTGACACCACAGGAGCAGCCCTTCCTTGGCAGAAGTCTCTGTGAGGAGGGGGAGGTTGGAGGGGTCAGCAGGCCACACAGGGTAGTGAAGGGACTGTGACCTCTGGGCTCTAACCCTGCTGCTGCCAGGGAGAGAAGCAACCTTGGCCTTCACACTCTGCTTGACAGGCTCAAGACATTGAGAAACAAGGGCAAGCTGGCCACGTCATACACTGAAACCCTGAGGCATGCCCCCTGTAGGAAGTGGCAGTGACACAGTTGGTGACTTTCGTCCAGTGGCTACCATGGAAGGAGTCTGAGTCATCTTGGGAAGCTAAATGACCAGAAAAGGAATCATGCAGCCTAGAGCTCCCACACCGGCCTGGGGCTCATGTTACCGCACAGTTCAGCCCAGTGCCCTCTGCTGCCCTGCATATAGTCCCATGTTTAGGAGGTACGGCAGACATCCGAAGGGACCCTGGAAGCACCCAGAGTGGAAAGGCTGCAACCCCACCCCCATCCATATGCTCACACCCGGAAATGCAGGTTACAGTACACCGGGAGATGGTTTCGTGGTTGATCCCACTACCTTCAACTCTCAAAATGACATTAAAAGCTCCCTAGAAATATGACTATAATCTAGGCCCAAGGAAACAATTTAAAAATTGGCAAAGCTAATGCTTCTTCTTAGCTCGAGATTCCTGCTATATCACAAGATAAAAAATAATGATGATCTAATCAGTGTTGACAAGAAGTCCATCCAAAAGAATAAAAAGCATCAGGAAGACTACTTAAGGTTATTTCTGCTGCTTCACTGCCTTTTGTCTGCTCTGCTTTGCCATGAACTGTTTCTGCTCTATGATGCCCACACCACCCTGCCTTGGCACCAGCAGACTGTGACTGGAACCTCACAAACTGTGGGCCAAAATAACCTTTTCCTCTAAAAAAAAAAAGCTATTTAAAAAATGGATTTACATCCTCTACCAGGAACACAAACTGACCCTAAGTGTCTACTACAAGCCACATTTCAACCACCTCAGATCCAAACACCAAGTATCTACAAATGAACTTAGACCTCCACAATGCTGCACTGTACAGTACCAGACCATGTCTGCATAATAAAACACCTTAATCCATGGCGTTCTCATTAAAACATTCCCTTGACAGGCAAAGGGTGTGGCTTAGTCTGAGTGCCTGACTAGCAGGTGGGGCCCAGGCTCAAAGCTCAACATGGAAGGGGTTCCCACTGAATAAAAATGATTTAAGATTTCTAAGTCATTAAAATGAGTTTTAAATATTTTTAAAATATAATCTTCATCTTCCATTAAAAATCTGGTATGTTTGGACTAGGGATGTAGCTTGGTTGTACTGTACCTGCCTGGCAAACACAAGGTTCTGAGTTCTAACCCCAGTACAAAAAAAAAAAAAAATGCATGTCAGACATAAAGCTCAAAACCAGTTGGAATGTAAAATCAATGGTTTAAAATAGGAATCATTGACCCAGACAACAGTAGCCCTGGCAAATCCACAATATGGCCACCAGGGGGCACTATAGCAACAAAGTGGTGATCTGGGAGCTCCCTGTACTCCCCCCAACTTTCCACAAGTTTGCCCACCCCAGTCAGAGGGTCCTTCCAATACATTTCTCACAGCAGCCGGGGGCTTTCCCAAAGTAGAGATTCCCCTGGAACCCCCAGTCCTATAGGTCATTCACGTGAAATCTTTTGATCCCTTTGATGGAGGCACTTACACGTCTACACTTAGAACAGTTTCGCTGAAACCTGTAAATTTTGGTCCAAATCTGTAGGAGTCAGCACCTCATACACAGCAGGTCTTACTGCACAACACAGACAAGTACAGATGAGGCAGATGCCAAGAAATGAATGAGAAGCCAGGACCTGGCCTGTGACCCGGTGTCATCCCTGCTGTGCCCAGAGCAGAGTCGCAGCTCCGAGAAGGAATGGAACACAGCAGAAACTCACCTTCCACGGAGATGTCCTGGATGGCAAAGCGAAGGATGATGGTCCAGATCATGCCCAGGGTCATTTTCACATTCCCATCCACAATTTCTGCAGAAACAGCAGCAGGACATTAGACCGGGTACACTAGGGACAGGATTGACATGCCCTGTTCTCCCACGGCACTCAGTGAACTGTGCGCTAGCAACCTGTAGCGCGCCATTTCTCAAGGGAAAGGGGAGGGTGTTTCGTGCATCCATGCATTCACTCGTGCGAATGGAAGCCAGGACCGCACATCTACTAAGTACCTAAGAGAAGGTCTTTAAAAGTGAGTGTCAGGCCAGAGATTTATCTCAGTGGTTCATGTCTGCCTAGCAAGCCCAAGGTCCCGAGTTTGAGACTTTGATCCCTGGTAGCATAACGCAACACAGGGCATGGTGGCTCCAGCCTATAATCCCAGTACTCAGGAGGCAGAGGCAGGAGGACTGCAGAGAGTTCGAGGCTCGCCTGGGCTACAATAATGAGTTCAGGGCCAGCTTGTACTACAAAAGGAGACCCTGTCTCAAACAAATGAAACAAATAAATAGATAAAAACAGAAGTGAGTGTCAGCAACCAGAACAGCTGCCGAGAGAGAAGTCTAGATGGGGTGCAGAGAGACGCCTCTACTTTCAACTGAGTGGAGGGAGTAACTTGGAGCCTAACTGTGGTCCCGTGCCCGAGAGAAGAGGGATTAATTTCTAGACCATCACAGAGAGTCTGGCATACAGTCTGGGGGTGTACGAACACTCACAGCTCTCAAGATAGCTGCCTGCACCCCACATGCCAGTGGGAGCAACCAAAGTCACAAATTAGCCAGGGTGTTACAGATTATCACTGTGAATGACCCCGTGACACACAGACCACCCCCCTTGCAATGTCATTAGCTGAGAACTAAAACAGATGCTAGGTTTTAAATCAAACAGCTTCAAGATCACAACTCAGACCCATAAACCTGTCCAAAACGTCTTTCTGCTGCTCTCGGTATACTGCCACGGTGCTACTTCAGTGTATCTCCAAGTAGTTCTCAGGTAAAGATTTGGCTTCTTGTACAGATGTACATATAGAATAAGAAGGGGCAATATAAGTATACTAAATTGTGTTGCCTTTGTGGTTCTTACTAGCTTACTTACATGTTTATATTATATGTATCTGATCACTACAAAAGGCCTTCAGATCTACAAAATAGGGCCCAGATCCAAGTTCGGCCCTACAGTAAAAAATTCTAATGGCTCAAGGGTAATAAAAACATGGATATCTTAGTGTATTCTTTCACTGTGGAATAATTAAGAGAATATTAGAGCAGACCGTTCCTGAACTTTGCTGTTCAAGCAGTGGGAAATTTGAGCTTAGAGCCGTTCGCCAACCTGAGGACCCTGGAGAGGTTAAAATACTAAAGGTGAAAGGCTTCCATCAAATGTTACCTAACTGTGCGTGGTTTCCAGAACTCCGGGAGCTGCTCTCATTATTGTTCTACTTTTAATCTTTAGCCTGTGCTCATTTAACATGGATATCAGAGGAGCATCAGGGCCAGTATCTTGCCAGTGCTCCTGCCTCTCCTTCGGGCTATCAGAAGATGTTTCCTCAAACAACAAAACCATCTCCCTCCGTCAGTCTCCTTTGGAGCAGGTGCCTGGGCCCTGGCCAGGAAGCGTCAGTGTTCCTCTTCAGCCTGAAGCGATCACAGTGAGATGGACCCCAGCCATCTGTGTATTTGAGAATAAGAGATAAAAAGTTCTTTGGGGGAGGCGAAGGAGAATGAAGTAGGATAGAAGTAAAGATGAGGAGATGAGAAAAATCATAATAAAAAATTTTGTATATATATATATTTTTTGAGACAGGGTCTTGCTATGTATTCTGGGCTGACCTTGAACTCACTACGTACCCCAGGATGACCTTGAATGAGGCCATCCTTCTGCCTCTGCGTCTTGAGTGCTGTGATTACAGAAGTTCACCACCACATCTGGATATTAAATGTGTACTTTTAAGAAGACCAGGACTTAGAGTTACCCAAGGTTATGCACATCAGAATTCCCTGAGTTTATTTATAATTCTTTTCTTCTGGCCCATCAAACCCCAAATCCTCTAAAGATATTAAATTAGCTTAGTTGATAAAGTGCCAGAAACCTCATTTCAAGATAAAGGGACAATGGAGAGAGTTCAAAGAATGTTTTTAAAGCAAACATCTTAATCATTCATTTTAATAAAACTATCTGTGGGTAGGTCATCCTTTTTCCTGGAAATCTAGACAAAGACAACTTCCTATAGATTGTTAAGTGCCACACATTTCCAACACCAAAAACATTCCCAGGTCTCAACTGTAGCACCTCCCTCCCCTTCTCCTCTGATTTATACTCTATTTCACTGTGTACTTTTAAATATCTGACTAATAAATCCCTTTTACATCTCATTTTTTGAAAATCACATTTCAGGAATTACCTGATAAATTCAGCCTCTGCAGCACTTTTGAAATTTTAAATGCTATAAGTTCTATTAAATTCTTTTTTTTTTTTTAACTATACCAGGCCTAGAGGTAAGGGCAAACATAAAGAAAGTCGTTGGTGGATCCACAGTCCGCTCAAACGCAGGCTCCTGCTGTCACTTGTTGAAAATCAGGGACATTCCCACCTAGTCCACAGAGGAGAGGGCGGTACCCTGGGAAGGTCTTGTTTCAGAGCAGCTAAGGCACAGAACCACAGAAAGAGGCCAATTCCCAGGAGCCACAGTTCACACTCTCCTCCAGGGTCTGCATCTGACAAACCCTTTAGTGCCAGAATTCCCAATAAGAAATGCTACTCTAAACTCTTGGCCCTTCCCCAAAGGTAAGGGCACAATTGCACCCGCCGCTCCAGAACCACCTCTAGGCAATTTCTGACCACAGAGGCTTCCAGAGCCTCAGACACTAGGGGGCGCAGTCCCACACACGAAGGTGTGGGTTACAAGGAGACAGCCGAAGCAGCAAAGGCTAGGGCTAGTTTCGTTAATGACACAGCAGACAGAATTACCCATTAACAATCAGTTCATAGAGCTTTAAATATTTTCAAAGATACACTTATGTCTCTAACTTTCAAAAGTTTAACATATCTAACATTTAACGAGTTTGAACTGATAAGAAAAAGTCCCCAACAGGTAAACAAAGACAGGAACAGACACATCATAAAACATGGACTACAAATAACCAATTCATATGAATGTTCTATCTTACTTGGAATCAAGGAAATGAAATACCATTTTCATCCAGCACTTGGGGAGGGCGAGGCAGGAGGATTGCTGAGAGTTCAAGGTCAACCTGAACTACACAGCAAGACCCTGTCCAGAACCTCCCCACTCCATAAAAAACACCATTTTCCCAGCTATTAAGTTACAGAAGTTAAAAAACACCTGATGTTAACAACCCCGCACCACGCTATAGCTACAAGTGTGAACTGGTAAAAGAGGAAGAAAAGAAAGAGAAAGAGAAAACGGCCTGCAGGGAAAAAACCCAGCAATAGGTAGCTCGCATCTTAAAAGCTATTCAGCTTTTGCACAGGGAAATTCTAACTCTAGAAATCTATCTCTGGCCAAAGATCTGTAATACAAAGTAAGGTTTGCTGCTTATTTTTATTTATAGCCCCAAACTGCAAAACGTGTGAGTGCACAAAGTACAGAGTCCCCGAGCAAATGCGCAGAGCAGACACGGCTGTGCAAACCTCCAAAGCGGCCCTCAGGCAGACCGGACAGACCTGCAGTGCATCCCTGAGCTGGCCCTCCCGGGTACCAACACCTGCTCTCCCACGATGTCGTGCCCCGACACCTTCGGGGGCTGTAGTGCAGGTTCCCCACTCACTCCGGTCTCTTCCCCTCTGCCCTATTCCCAGGGGGCTGGATACCAGGCCGAGCTCAGAACTCAAAGCGGAGCCCTCCTGGCTCTGAGGGAAGCAGGAGTCTTCAGTCTGGACCGCCAACACCCTCCTTGCCCGGAGCGCCCAGGGAGTGTTACTTACGGACTCCTCAATTCACACCGAGCAAGAAGTGTCACTGCAGAAAACAAGATACTGCGGAACCAGGAGGAGCAAACAGAGTGGGGTGTTCAGTTACGAGCCCCGCACAGCCCACCCCTCCCGCCAAGGGCAGCCCTCCCTGGGGAGGCTCTCCTCAGCCCCCGCGCACAGGACCTCCAGCCATGTCCACGTCTGTGCAGGGCACCCCATCTCCCAGGTGGGGCCCACAGAGGGGTCCAAAGCCATGACTGGTCAACATGGGAAAGAGTGGTGAGAGATTGCCCATGTCTGCGTGGGCACAGGAAGAAGTGGGGTGTACGTCTGCCGTTCCTGGTCCATGGCAGCCCCGAATCTCTCCTCCTCCTGGCTTCTCCTCCGCCCCAAGGACCACTGCCTCTCAGCCCGTGGCCTCCCCTTCTGCGCCCCCCACCTTCCCTTCCTACGCTAAACCCGCAGCACCACAGCAAACCGTTCTCTCTACCCAAACCACCAAGTTTTCCCCACCAAAGACCTTACAATAAAAAGTCCCCCTTGGGGGCACTCCCCTGGTTATGTCCCACCATACGTCCAGGGCAAGTCTCAACTCCGCGAAGTCTAGATGGTCTAGAAGCAAGTACCACAGGAGACACCTCAGGGATTATTTGGAACCTGTCGCTGACATGCAGAAGTGCCCTGTCTCCTGCCTTCACCTGGACACCTTGAGGGGCAGGGACCACATGACCTTCCCAACAAAACAACTCCCTTCCCTAAACCTTGGCCCGCTGTCCACAAGGCGCCTCCGCAGAGTCTCCCCTCCAGGCCTGGTTCCACCCTCTCGGGTTGCCCAGAGTACCCCTCGCACCATAAGCAATCCTTCAAACACTGGGGTGGAGCAGTTACCCTCACCGGGCCAGGTCCCCACGCACAGCATTTGGCAGCCCCGATGCTCCGGTCAGGACACCGGGCAGCAACACCCGCCCACGTCCAGAGAGTTCATTCCAGGTGATGGATACACTGCCTCCACTTCCCATTCTGTCCCAAGAGACTTCATTTCACTCAAACAACCCACTGGGCGGCTCCTCGGGTTTCCAATGTGCTCCTCGTGCGTGGCTTGACTGGGGTGGGTTACTTCAGACCAGGAGCCTCAACTCAGCACACTGGCTGCCTGGGGCAGTGAGATGATGGGACACCCCACTTCCGGCCGGTGTCGAAGGACTGGGACATGGAGCGGGCCTGGTGAAGGGACCTCTGGGGCACAGAAAAGGTGGTCAGCTCAGACGGAGCTCACACCAGGGTGTCTCAGGTCCTCAGCAAGCAGGAAGAGCACCTGCCGCCTCCTCACAGGGGCAAGTGCAGCTCGGTCCTGTATCACCACGGGGACCAGCAGCGACCGTGCCCCGCGGCTTGAACACCTCTGCCACGTGCAAGCCGCTCGCTTCAGATCTGGGCTCAACAGACTCGCTTTCTGCCTGGCAACTTTCCCGAGCCTCAGACTCCTCCGCGTCAGTCTCCTCCTGGGCCGAGGTCAGAAAATAGTCCCCAGAAAGCGTCCTGCCTGCCCTGCGGGGCACACAGAGCTCTCCTGTCCTCCTTTCCCCTCCCTTTTGGTAACATCTTTCAAAAAACGGAAACAAAGCAAACAGAAATATGTTTTTTCCTAGTCAGTTGCCAATTTTTCCATTCTAAAACTCTGGATTTCTGGCCTCGCATCGGAACCTGTATTCCCACAAGGTAACAATGGCCAGTTCTGCAGAGGCCGGTTCCGCTGACTCTCTGGGAGCCCCATCACGCATGTGAGACTTCTCTGCCCTCCTGGGTATCCGAATTGGCATCCAGGTCTGCCACTGAGTGGCATTTTCCTTGGCTTCCTCCACCTGTCGAGTCTTTGTTTCTCCCTAACAAAATAGTTCTCTTCTTATTAAAGGTAGACGGTATTTCCCCAATGAGAGTCCCTGCTGTGTGCAAGTGCTGCCAATTTAACTGAGCAACTACTGTGTGCCACACACTGCTCGGAGCTGCGGTCACAGGACACAACGAAGCCTCTGCCCATGCGCTGTGGGATCCCTAAAGCCCCGGCCCTTACAAAGCAGGCATGGGAAACTTTTTCTCAGGGGCCTGGTAGGGAAAACTTCTGATTGTATAGGCCACACGCTCTGTGTGGCAACTACCAAACTCTGCCACTGTGCCCCAGAAGAGGTCACAGATGACAGGTAAAGCAGCACAGGGTGTTTTGCTCCAATATTTACAAAAACTTGTGTGCAGTGGACTCCGTTCCACACACCACACGTTGCTAAGCTTTTCAATTCGATGCATTCGCACACACCCCTCAATTTCCAGGAAAAAGGTGACCAAAGTGTCACCGAGAAGGGATCTCTATTCCTCTGGATTTAATGTCCAAGGACAAGCTGCCCACTGGGGCATCTCTCTGCAGTCATGCAGTCCTGGGTTTGAGCTCTGGTCTGCACCCACGGCAGGCCCCATCCTCTCTGTGTGCAGGTTTTCTTACTGAAGAAGAGCCGTACTCAGAGCTGCTGCAGGTGGCTGTGCACTGAGACGGAGGCTTCAGTGCAGTACTCTCCACTCAGCGAGTGCGTGGTGCTCAAGATCCAGACCCCCAGTCGTAGGGCCACGTCAGAGCACACCGGAAATCGTGGTGCCTCCTTTAATTCAGAACATGCTAATAACCAAACAGTATTTTTAAAAAAGTTTTTGAAAGTGATAGGAACAAAACAAGAAGCTATATTGTAGGAAAATACTATTTAAAGCATGGCTCTATGGGCCAGGGATACAGCTCAGGCCTGGCAACCAACGAGGTGCTGGGTACAATCCCTGGAACCACAAAAACATAAAAATTTTAAAAATAAACCGTAGCTTTAGAATCAGCAGTCTTTCTAGGGCCTGTGGAGTCTCAGGGCCCCACCGTCCTCCCCAAACCCCCAGCAGTGTCTACAACCTCAGCCACAGATCTCCCGCTTTCAGGCAGCAAAATGCAGCCAGACCCACGGCTGAGGGAGGCGGCAAGTCACCCCAAAAGGCTGCAGCCGACGATCTGAAGGAGCAGTGCGGGAGCAGGAAGGGTAGGCAAGGCCTTGCTTGGTACACAGACCGCTGCATTACCGGCCAACCACACCTGCTTTCAGATGGTGCTGGTGACACACGGCCCAGCAGTCAGGGCAGAGAGGGCCGAAGAAAGAAGGGACACGGGCCGGCAGGCCCTACTCACCCTCAGCTCCGATGGACACCAGCTTGACCCCTTTGCTGGCTATGAAATCCAAGGCCTTGTTCACGTTGGAGATCTTGTGCACCCGCATCTTGCCTCTCTCTGGCTTGGCCAAGCGCTCGCCTGATTGGGAAGAACGGGCGGATGAGAGGGAACTATCACAGGAGTGCCCATCCTGCCTCCTCTCTCCCTCTTTTCAGAATGATACCTGCATGTATTCACTCAAGGAACATTTACTTAGTAAGCCCCTAACATATGCCAGGGATGGGGTTGTGCTGGGAATACAGGGTGAACGAAACGCTTTCTCGCCTTTATGTAACTATAATCTAGCAGGAAAGACAAGCCTTAAAAATGAAACACACAGGGCCGGGGAGTTAGCTCAGCGGTTCCGGTGCCTGTCTTCCAAGTGCAAGGGCCCTGGTTCGATTCCCCGGCAACCACATACAATACTGGGTGTGGAGACTCACATCCAGCAGCAACCAATACCACATACCACAGTGCCGGGCGTGGTGGTTCACGCCTGTCATCCCAGCACTCGGGAGGCAGAGGCAGGAGGATTGCTGTGATGTGAGTTTGAGGCTGAGCTCAGGGCCAGCCTGAACTACAAAGCGAGACCCTGTCTCAAAAAATCCTAAAAAAAAAAATGAAACACACAATGGACAGATACTAAGAAGGGACAGTGCTCTTCCACAGAGAAGGGAGTGAGGAAGAAATTAGGAATGCTCGGGAAAGGCTCGAAGCCAGAAAAACACTGCAGGTCGTAGTCATCGCGGCAGAAGAACGCATGTGCAAAGGCAAGTACAGGTCTCTCCATGCTATTTGTGCAAAGGTCCCCTGGGATTGAAGATGATGCCTACGCCTCAGAACCTCTGCTCCTGTCCTGTTACATGGCTTCCAGTAAACACCCACAGCTCAGCTCCGAGTCAACTTCCACCCCTGCTTGTCTCTCCCTCCCCTTCCCCCCTCTTCTCCCCCCCCCCACTCCTTCTACCGCTCTCCCATATGCTGCTGAATGAGCTTCCAGGCCAGAAGCTGTGGGAGAGCCACGTGGAGGAGCTGGTTCCCCCAATATCCCATGAAGAACACTTCAATCCCAGTATCCAGGGACCTCCTCAAAGGAGTCACACAAGGGTAACATGTATGACCACGGCCAGGGAGAGGACCGGAAGCTTACAGTGTCCCTAACAGCTGAAGGAAACTCAAGTTCCCTGTGTGCACTGTGACCTCCAGCCAGTCAGCAGTGATCTGGCTAAGGCTCAGGGGCTGACAGTGTGACACCAGCACCAGGGGGGCCCAGTCGGCAGCCATCCCCACCTTCTGGAAGGCAGCAGCTTCCTGCACAGATGCGACTGCGCCTTGGTGTCTGGGGAACACAGCTGTTTTCTCAGTAATCCCATGCAGGACTTTCCTCAGGCCCAGTGAGGCACCCTGCAATCCCCTGCCAGGGGAGAGGCACAGGGCTCCCAGCGTCCCACAGAAGGAATGCAGGCAGTGCCACCCCTTCCCTGGAGGCTGCTCCGGGGCCCTGCCAAGCCTGGGCCCCAAACACTCGTGGCTGCGCCCACAGGCTGAATGAGACCTCCATGGGAACAATGGAGGCAGCAGGGTTCAATTCCTGCGGAAGGGAAGCCCTCCGAGGCCAGGTAGCAGTCATCCCACCTGCCAGCACAGACCCACTGAGCATCTTCCTTGCTCCTCCTCCCTGGAAACACCTGCAAAAACTCAGAAGGAAAAATGACATCTGCTCAACCAGACCATTTCCAGCCCTGGAAGAGTCATGCACAGAAGGGCATGGGTTCCCCACGGGCACAACCCAGAGATGCACTTGGGGTCGTACAGATGGATAGGCCACTATGTGCCTGTCACTTAAGTTCTAAGTGCCTGGGACATACAGACAGGTAGTGTGTGCCCCAGGGTGTTCGGTGTCAAGCAGAGAAGAAAATGACTGAGCCCCAAAAGATAACACCACACCGGCAAGAGACATAGCCAAGAAGTCAATAGGACGTTACACATATGGCAGGGGACCCGAGGCTGAACAAAGATGGCAGAGGTTGCTGGGGTGCCCCAAGCTGACTCATTAACAATGACGAGTGAAGCCAGCTTGGTTTTCAGCTGGGGAACACCGGGAAAAGACCTTCTAAAAAGCAGAACAAAACCGTACAATGATTTCTTAAAATTTCACACACACCTACGATGGGATCCAGTGATTCTACTTCCAGGTATAAAACCACTTCAGGGACTCAAGGAAAAGAATGCACTTACACACGCTCATCCACAGCAGCAATATTCATAATAAAGAAAAAGCATCAGCAGAGGAATGGATAAACCAAACATGACAACGCACCCCATGCAGTAAGATTCGCCCTGAAGCATCCTCCACCCTGTGAGATCAATCAGCTCGTCAGACAGCAACCGCTGCACGATTCCCTTCACGAAAGGCACTCAGAGTAACTGTCAAAATCAGACTGAAAAGAGGAAAGAATGGCGGGTGCTGGGGGCAGTGCAGAGGGGAGAAAGGGGTGTCTGCCTGATGGTGGCGATGACGCACAGCATGGTGCACTGAGCAGTAGGCACACATGAAAATGGGGAGTTCTGTGTTGTGTGCAGTCAAACGCCCCATACACACATACACAAACCCACAGGTTTGACCTGAAAAGGAAGCATGTATAGGAAACTACCGTCAAAAAAAGAACTACTGTCATGGGGAGAATGAGTCTCCCGGTGTGGCATACAGCCTGAGGTCCGCTACCTTTTTGGGAATAGTTAGCTGGAAACAGAGGAAGTGCCAACTCACCACGGGCCCTGCGAGCGACACAGGAATGTGACTTGGGCTCGGAGCCCTGGGGAGGCACGGAAGGCAGGCACGGAGCAGGGAGCGGGAGTGACCATATTTGGGCTGGCGGAGGATCCCTCGGCTACAGAGTAGGGGGTAGAAGGTGGGGCGCAGGAGGGGGCCGAGGCCTTCAGGATGTCATCTGCACGGGAGCTGCCACGACCCACACTGATGCCACAGGGGCAGAGATGAGGACCGTGAAGAAGGGGAGGGTAAGAGCAGGGCAGAGTGTCTACAATTCCAGCTTAGGGAGGAGGACACAATGAGGCCAGGATGATGAGGACCTTCCAGGCATCCGACCCAGATGCCCAACCCTATGGTTTGGATGGGGCTTGTCCTCCAAGTAGGTGATGTTATAAGGTGGTGGGACCTTTAAGGGCGGGGCCTGGGAGGTCATGGGGGAAGTGTCCTTAGAAGGAATCTGGTTCTTATCGGACCCTGGTTAGAACAGTTACTAAACAGCAAGCCTGGTCCTGCCTGGCTCTGGGGTTTCCGGTTTGAACCACCTGACTTCTCTCTGTGATGCTATCTGCCATATGATATAGCCAAGTACACCTTGGCAGAGGACAAACTGATGGGATCACCAGACCTTAGACTTTCAACTTCCAAACTGTAAGTAAATAAAAACCTTTTTTTGTGAGGGAGACAGGGCCCTGTGTAATTCAACTCAAGGGAGCCTTTCTATCTCAGCCTCTTGGGGCTGGGTCTACAGGCATATAAAACAATGCCCAGCCAAACTTCTTCTCTTTATAATGTACCGAGTCAGGGATATTTTGTTATAGTAAACGAAAACAGGTTAATACACTCAGCTAAACTAGGTATTGTAGAACGGACCCTAGAAAGAGAGGTCTGGGCTAAGATAAGTCTCAGGATTCCATGACATGAAGGGCTGGTTGAAGAGAATACCCAAGACTGCCAGATATAAACCAAGGCAGGACGCTCAGGGCCCCATCCTTTAATGATGGAGGAGAGGTCCCACAAGGAGGAAACTGAGATGTGTATTCACATAGCGCTGTGCCCGCAGACACCTGGACAGCTTGGGGTCATGTGGATGATGGCAGCTAGGCACAGTGAAGCTTGGTTTGGGGGTGGCCCCCAGGGTTACATCCTGTACCACCAAATCCCAGTGTTATCTTTTTGTAACTGAGGCTGTTGAGACAGAGCAGCAAAGTGACTCACCTAGGACTCCCAGGCAGCTGGGGGCAGGACCAAGAGCTCATCTCCCCAATCCACACACTCCCCATTTGGCTCAAGACACCCTAACTCAGCTACGCCCACAACCAAAGCCCGCCCCGCCCTGACCACAGCCATCTCACCTGAGATGACCTCTAGCAGCAGCATGAGCTTCAGGCCATCCCGGAAGTCCTCCTCGATGTTCTCAATCTGGGTCCCCGCCTTCCGAAGGTGGGAGTTGCACCACGCAGTGAAGGTCTAAGAAAGGGAAGAAGAGCAAGCAGTCAGTCTCCTCCACACTCCATGGTGCCCAGCCCTCACTCAACGAGGGCCTCAGCGGCTCCCTGGAACCCATCTGGCCCGTGCCTGTGTGGTACTGGATGGCAGTGGTGTCACTGTCCTAGACAAACCCCTTATCCAGCAGGGTCCCCGGTTTCACAGCACAATTGTCCCATATGGTCTCCTTTACCACATCGAGTTGTGAATTGTGAGCCCACAGCTGGTGCCCTGCAAAGTACATGGCATGGGGGAGGGGCAGCATACCCCCCCCCATGCTACTCTTTTCCCAAAAACATTGCCCCGCCCCCGTTCACATCCAGAAGCACCTCAACTATTTCCTTCTTAGCTGAATTAGTTTCAACCTTCACAGTTTCAAGGGCACAGTAACCCACAGGTCACGTGTCAAGTCCTACTGACACCTTTGGTAAATTAATTTGTGAAACCTTTTCCCATTTGGTAACCAAGGGAGCGGAGCGGATTAGTATTTTTCACTGGAGGTAAGAGTCCAGAGGTGAACTGTGTCCCCATTTTGGGTGGGGGTAAGGGCACCTTAAGCTGCAAAGGCATGAGGAAGAATTCCAGAAAGGAAACTTAAGGAAGTTGGCTGTGAAGACCATTAGCTCTAGCTTCTTCTCTATTAAGCAGATTAGGCCAGGGCAGGACATCAACCAAGCTGTCCTGTGCCAAAAGCACTGCCCGGAGATCAGTCAGGAAACAGGGTCACTCAACACAGGAGTAACAAAAATGTATGCCTTCAGCTGGGCATTTAGCTCACTGGTTCCATACCTGCCTTGCAAGTGCAAGGTCCGGGTTCTAATCCCCAATAACCACATACAACAATTCTGGTCATGGGGCATGGAGATGCACACCCACTAGCAACCAGTACCACATACCACAGTGCCAGGCGTGGTGGCTCACGCCTGTCATCCCAGCACTCGGGAGGCAGAGGCAGGAGGATTGCTGTGATGTGAGTTTGAGGCTGAGCTCAGGGCCAGCCTGAACTACAAAGCGAGGCCCTGTCTCAAAAAAAAAAAAAAGGAGTAAGAAAGGTTAAGAGTGAGCTCCTGAGAGACAGGAGGGGTCCCAGAAATGGGCAGCTACTGAGGCCTTTTGTCAGGTGCAATTTATATAGCAAGAGGTATAATGTGGGTACAATGTAGGCCAAACTATAATTAATCTATAGGGTTATAAATATAGCAACTAAGCTAATATTGATCCAGTAGGGAGGCTGGACACACAGTAAGGGTGCAAGGCTGACATTAGCCTCGGCTTATCTATGATTTCTAAAGCAGGGACATTTGGGGAAGGAACGGATCTGGGTGTTCTGGTCACCCACCCCAGAGTCTGACGTATATCTAGACTTAATGGACTAGGTGGTACCATTTACTGTATCATTTCAATTTTTCCATTCATCCCTTAGAGAAATATACAAGCCTGGCCACCGTGACTATAATCTCAAGGCCTTGCCCTCTTTAAATGCACCTCAGCCAGTGTTGATGTGCTTCATCTTCTGCACCGATTTTCTCAGGGGCCTGTCCCTGTCCAACTGCTTATTTTCTTCTGCCTTAGCTGCCTATAATATCACCACACTGGGGTGGCAGTGGGCGGGGCCTGCTGCCATTACCTGCTCATTACCTTGTACTTCCTAGCACCTTGGACACCGGCTGCCTAACTCCCCAGTAAGGTGAACAGGTCAGCCCAGCAACTCAAAGGGACTCAAAGGGACACGGGGTGGAAACTGAGCCGCCCAGCAAGGACTGTGAAACCCCTGTTTGCTAACTGGCTTTTAAAGTGGGGGCTGGGAGTGAAAGGAGGAAGAGGCAACTTTTGTAAAAAGATACTGCTTTGAGAAAGAGGAAAAGCGCTGTTGAAAGCAGCCAGCCTCATTTCCTGGCACTGCCGCAAGACACAAAAACACACCTGTGTCTGCTCTGGTGTGGGGGGTGGGGAGGAAGTTTTCCTGAGGGCCCTAGTCCGAGGTGTCCTGGTCCCTGAGCACCCCCTAGATACCAAAGTCTCCACCAAAGCAGAAAAACCACACGATTTGGGTACAGGGAGGCAAGTGGTCACTCGAGGCAGTTCTCAGACCGGGGTTCACTTCTGCTGACCTGTATGACCTTCAGATCAACTTCCTGAAATCAGTTCCTCTGAGAGTGAGATGGGCTCAGCGGTAAAATGGAATGATCACAGCACTTCATAAATGTCAGGACGATTACCTAAAAGCTATCTACAAAGTACCTGCCAATCAGTAGTTCAATAAATGGTTAGAGGAGACAGCCCCTCCCCCATGCCTGCAGCTGGCCTGGGAGGGTTCACTCCTTTGTCCAACTGCTGCCCTGTCCCAGTAAGTGCTAAGGCGGTGGTGGCAACACTATGGCATGTGTGCCACAGACGGCTGTTATTGCTGAAAGCTCAGAAAGGTTTGCCATCCCTGCCTGAAGGGGTGTGAGGAGGGGAGGAAGGGGTGATGGTTTCTACCTCTGATGCAGAAGGACACACCCTCCTTGGCGGTGCCCCGAGTCCAACAGGAGGAAAGACCGATCGCCACAGCAGCCCATCCATGCTGGATGCCCAGCATGACACCAGTGCTACCCAGCAGCAGGATGACTGGGCCTTCCTCAAAAGAAAGCAAAGGACTGTGCAACTCCCTGAGCCCCAGCCAGGCCCTGCCATGCCGCCTCTCCCTCACCCCAAGTCTCCTGCAGTACCTTCTGGGCCATACTGGGCTCATAGCTGACAAAGAAACAAGAGTTGACAGCTCCTCCGGGACCCTTGGGCTCAGGGATGCTTTAAAGTGTTTAGGGAAAGTGCTGAGCACAAAGGGCACATGGTTTGAGCTCACAGACTTCCCCGGCACTCTGCCTAACCCATCCTCAGCCACACCACCAAGGCCTTGGCCTTAGAGGCCTCCACGAACCCTGACTCCCTGGGGCTTGGGCAGGACCTTCTCACTGACTCTGAGCTTCCTAAAGGTATGGGGGGGTGCTGGTCCAGCACTGCAGCTCAAGGTCACAGAGAGGACTCCAGTCCACATGCTGGGCCGCGGAGAAAGGCACCTTTGTCTCCCTTCTCCACAGGACTCGTCTTGCTTTCAGATTCCTCTGCAGTATTTCCACTGCATCTTTAACAACTATCGTGTCAAGACATTTCCTTCAGCAGGTGTTGAAAACATCTATGGCTTTGGAAAAGATGCCTGCCTAGCCTCTCAGCTCAGAAAGACCAGAATATGCTTTTAGACACACAGGTCTCTACGCCTCCATGTTCACAACTGTGAAATGGGAGATAACGGCATCTAGTAGGCATGACTGAGGTGAGGCTTAAAGAAGACAAACTCCCCTCCCCGGCACTAGAAGATGTCAGCAGACCTTGAGCAAGGCAGCATTACTGAATCTATACTGATAATGGAAATATTATGTCCTCACCATCACACTACTGTCTAGATAGATTTTAGGTCTGAAAAGAACAATGCCCCTCAGCTGGGATGTGGAACAGTGTCACCCTCACATCCAAGTCAGGAGCTAGACCTTCAGGGTTCAGGGTCATTCACAGCCTTGGCTTCACCCGAGAGAGCAGTACTACACAAGAAGGCAACAGGTCTACACAGGGCCACACCACAGAACAGCAGCGACGGGACTGGAAGGATTTACTCACTACAAAGACCACCCGCACATGCCCCAGATCTATGGCCCTGGGCAGTGACTGGATATGGCTCAGTTTCAGGCACCTAGCAGGGGTGATAATGGCATCTATCCAAGGACGTGTTGGAAGACCAGTGACAGTCCACTGCAAACCTTGAAAAGGAGGGTCCTAAACTACAGTGACAGCCCAGGACTTCGACATCAACACACTTCAGTGTCTAAGCAGGTTATACCAACCCCAGTACTTTTGAAATTTGGGGTAGAAAGATTCCTTGTTGGTGGAGGGGCTGTCTTATATACTGTAAGGTGTTTAGGACCAGAGATTTAGCTCAGTGGTTCCAGCATCTGCCTGGCAAGCGCAAGGTCCAGAGTTCAATCCTCAGTACCACATACAGTGCCGGGCATGGAGGCTCACACCTGTAATCCCAGCACTCAGGAGGCAGAGGCAGGAAAACTGCTGTGAGTTCAAGGCTTGCTTGGGCTACATAATGAGTTCAGGGCCAGCCTGAACTACAAAGCGAGACCTTGTCTCAAAAAAGAAAACAAAAAATAGACAAAAAATACATTTGCTGTAACGTATCATAAGGCGTTTAGCAGCATCCCTGGACCCTGCCCACTAGATACCAGTGACACCCCTCCCCCACCCCCCACACATCATGCTCCAAGCCACGACACACAAAAATCACCCCATTGAGAACCTGGCCATAAACCCTAACAATCCAAACAGCAGCTAGATTTACTGAGCATTTGCAGCTCTGAAGTGCTCTCCCTCTTTCAACTTAATTTGCACAATGACAACATAAAGGAAATATTCTTTGTCTTCTCAGTTTTGCAAGTGAAGAGACAAGGCACAGAAAAGTTTAATAAATGAGCAAATAGGGGCCAAGTGAAGGAAATGGGATTAGGGAGTCCCCACCTCCACATATTCCTATGCATTTTTCTTGAGCCAGTGGCTCGCTCAAGCTACCCTTTGTCCATACGAGGGGATACTGCTACAGAGAAAGGACTTGGAAGTGTACATATGTATATGTGAGTAAAGAAGGTGCAAGTGCAGCCCCACCTCACTGCCACAGGTGAACACAGACTCTCACCAGCCACACCAGCAATTAAGAGGAGCCAGAAATCTGGACTTCTCTGTGAAATCGCTCAGGATTTTTTATTGTTGTTTGTAGTACCAGGGATTGAACTCAGGCCCTTGTGCTTCCAAGGAAGGCCCAGGACCACTTGAGCTAAGTCCCTGGTGATCTATCATTTTTAAATGCTGCTACAACATAAAAGATATCACAAAACCCCTTTCTCCAACACTAAAAGATGTGTGTCAGAGTTGTAACCCAGAGTCTCCGGTTCTACAGCAGAAAAACATTCATCTTTTCCAAGTCTTCACAGAAAAGAAGTAACAAGTATAAGATTGCACAGAGAGGGGCTGGACATTTAGCCCAGTGGATCTGACATCTGCCCTGCAAGCACAAGGGCCCAGGATCGATCCCCGGTAACCACATACAACATGAGACGTGGAGACCTACGCCCACCAGCAATCAGAAGCACATATCACAGTGCCGGGTGTGTGGTATGCCTGTGTGGTATGCCTATCTCCCTGAGCCTGTAATTCCAGCGCTCAGAAGGCAAAGGCAGGAGGATTGCTGAGTTCGAGGCTCGCCTGGGCTACATAGTGAGCTCAGGGCCAGCCTGAACTACAAAGCGAAACCTTGTCTCAAAAGAAAACACCCCCTCAAAAAAAAGTACAGAGAGCTCAAAAAAGAACCTAGTAGAGGGGGCCGGGGAGTTAGCTCAGTGGTTCCGGCGCCTGTC